>JAULKM010127360.1:0-19966 GCA_032355605.1 Rubia tinctorum | reverse complement strand
AGTGACAAAAGCGATAAAGTCGCTCTTAACTCTAGTAATAGAATTTCAAGGTAAAATAGAGTATCCAAAGCACAAAAGCCTACCAAAATGAGTATAAAAGATCCCCAAAATAATGTTATAATATGGACACATCATCCACGTACGTAAGCCATCATTTAATGGACTCAAGTCTCATTCCTCTTGATGATGTTTCAACTTTATATTGATTCAACCGTTTAGTTAAGGTATCGACTATGTTGTTCTTTGACCTTATATAGTCAATTGTGATCACTCCAGTTGAGAGAAGTTGTATAATGGAACTATGTCTTCGTCGAATATGATGAGTCTTCCTATTATATAGCATATTCTGAGCCTTTCCAGTAACATACATATTATCGCATTGTATACATATGGCTGACACAGGCTTCAGCCACCTAGGAATGTTCTATACAAATTGGAGGAGTCATTCAGCCTCCTTACCCGCCTTGTTTAAGGAAAAAAACCCTGATTCCATTGTGGATCGATTAATAACCGTGTCTTTAGAGGATTTCCATGAGTCTGTCCTCCACCTAGTGTAAATATATACCCAGTAGTAGATTTCAGATCCTTTATATCGTGTATCCAGTTCGCATCACTGTATGCTTCAACTACAGTTGGACAACTCGTATAATGTAGACCATAATCATGACTAGAACGTAGATATCTGAATACTCTAGTTATCTGTTTCCAGTGAGTCATACTGGGGTTACTTGCGTATCTACTCAACCTACTTACAATCCAGGTAATGTCTGGTCTAGTACAATTCATTAAGTACATCATACTTCCAATGAATCTCGATTACTCCGCCTAATTAATAGCCTCCTATTTATTCTTTTGTAGATGAAAATTGGGATCTATTGGAGTCATCGCGCCCTCTGAGTCGTTCTCGTTGAATTTCTCAAGAATTTTGTCTACATAATGAGACTGGGTTAAGCTGATACCATCAAAGCTTCAGATAATCTTTATCCCTAAGATCACATCCACTAGTTCTGTATCCTTTAGGTCAAAACGAGAATTCAATGTGTCCTTGGTAGATTTGATCATCCTTTCATTACTATCTACAATTATGAAGTCATCTACATATAGAAATCATATAGACATAAGATTACATATTCATTTTCTATGTCTTTCACATAGATGCACTTAACACACTCATTAATTTTGAAACCATTGGATAGAAAAACAAGGTCAAACTTATCATACCATTGCTTCGGAGCTTGTTTGAGACCATACAATGATTTCACCAACTTATAAACCTTTTCTCCTTGACCTAGAGTGCTAAAACTCTCAGGTTGCTCCATGTAGATTTCTTCCTCTAAATTTCCATTCAAGAAGAAAGTATTCACACCCATTTGATGAACCTCAAGATTACACAATGCGGCGATATCAAGTATCACTCTAATAGAGCTCAGTCTCGTGGCAGAAAATAAAGTATAAAAGGAGTCAGGACCTTCCTTTTGTCTATAACTTTTGATTACAAGTCTAGCTTTATACTTGTCAATCAAACCATTTGCTCTGATCTTCCTTTTGAAGATCCATTTGTAGCCTAGTATTTTACACCTAGGATGTAAGTTCACTAGCTCCGAAGTATGATTTTGTAGAATTGAGTCAATTTCACTCTTCATCGCTTCTTTCCACATATGACCCTCAGATGAATTCACAGCTTCTTTGAAGCTCTGTGGCTCACTTTCAAACATAAATGTTAGATAATCAGGACCAAATGGTTTCTCAGTCCTAATTATTTTTTTGTCTAGGTTCATCCCCTTCCTTCTTTTGATCCTCGAGATCGTTAGGTATTCCTACATCTTCGTCAATAGGCTCAAAGGTCCTTTTTGATGATCCAGCTCTTTCCTTGGCATGGAACACATCTTCCAAGAAAGTTTCATTTCTTGATTCACTTACCGTGTTCTTGTGAATTTCAGAATGAGATTATTTTACAAAGAAGCGATAAGCTCTACTCTTATGTGCATATCCTAGAAAGATAAAATCAACCATTTAGGTCCTATATTTAAATTTTATGGGGTGGTATAAACACTTTTGCAAGGCACACCCTCACATTCGCAATTGCGTAAAGGATGGCTTCGTGTTTTTCCACTTCCTTCTCATCCTCGCGTAGTATCTTATTTAAAAGATAGTTGGATGTAAAAATGGTCTCCCTCACATGTTTTTTGGCAACTCAGAACTTATTAATATCGCATTCATCCTCTCCTTAAGATTATGATTCTTACGTTCAACCACCCATTTAATTGAGACGAGTAAGTGGCAGTGACCTTGTGAATAATGCTATATTCTAAACAATAGTCCCTAAATGGCTCTACATATTCACCTCCACATTTACTCCTAATTACCTTGATCTTCTTATAAAGTTGATTTTCAACTTCCGTTTTGTATAGAATGAATTTCTCAATTGCCTCGTCTTTGCTTTTCAGCAAGTACACATAACAGTATTTAGTGCAATCATCCACAAAGGTGATGAAATACTTGTTACCTCCTCTTGTTTGAACAAAGTTGAGATCACAAATATCACTATGTATCAACTCAAAAGGTTTTTTGTTTCATTTAACTTGTTTGAAAAACGTTCGAGTTATCTTAGCTTCAACACAAGTTTCACACTTATGATTTGCATCCAGTTTCATGTTAGGTATGTTCTCCATGTTAATTAATCTTCTTATTGAATAATAATTAACGTGTCCTAGTCTACCATGCCACAAATTGGAAGACTCAATCATGTAAGAAGAAGAAGAAGCATTCATTTCATCTTTCTTAGAAGGTACTACCATGGTGCTCAGCTTGAAAATACTATGTAGCTCACAATCTTTTCCTACAAACACACCTTTCTTAGGTAAGGCTAACTTATCAGACTCAAACACTAGACTAAATCCATGCTTGATCAACACATAATCGGAGACAAGGTTCTTGAAAATGTTTGGCACAAACAAAACACCATCAAAGTCATTTCCTTCCCAAACGTCATCTTCAGCACCATGGTGCCACAACCTTTCGCCATGGAAGTTGCAGAGTTTCCCATGCAGGTGATTTTTCCATCTTCAATTGCTTAGAAGTTTGAGAACACTTCCTTGACGGAGCAGATGTGTTTGGTAGCACAAGTGTCAATCCCCAATCCCTTGGATTGGAGTCCACCATGTTGACTTCAGAAATCATGGCACACAGATCGATGTCATCCACATCACTTGCACGATCGTCAACCATATTGGCCTCATTCTTGGCATTCTTTGGCTTCCTACATTTATAGGGCTTGTGGCCAATGGTGTTGAAGTTGTAGCACTTTCCAGTGAACTTCGAATTCTTTGAAATTCCACCCTTAGCTCCCTAGTTGGATCCTTTCTTTTCCTTGAGCTTCCACAAGCCTCCTCGAGATTGGCTCTTACCATATGCATGGACCCATTGATCCTCTTCTCATAGTTGCTGTTATCCTCCTCAACACAAAACTTTTGGATTAAATCCCTTAGAGTCGTGACATTTTGCTTATGTTTTAAATAACTCTTGAAGTCCTTCCATCTTGGAGGTATCTTCTTGATGATACTGTTGACTTGGAAAATCTTGCTTATTATCATTTTCTCTGCTATCAGCTCATTGATAATCATTTGAAGCTCCTGAGTTTGACTAACCACAGACTTGGAATCAACCATCTTGTAATCATGAAGCTTGCCAACTACCCACTTCTTGGATCCAACTTTTTCACCCATGTTCTCTTGTTCAAGAGTTTCTCACAACACCTTAGAAGGCTCATTCACTTGATACACACTCCCAATAGCGTCGTTAAGGCTATTGGAAATGAGGTTGCGACAGACATACTCCTTAGAGTTCCATTCCACCGCATCATTTTAGACTTCCACGGTGTTTTTCTCATCCGTAACTGGACGATCTTCGCAAACATAGCGTTCCAAAGCCATAGTGGAAAAGAAGATGAGCATCTTCTATTGCCACATTTTAAAGTTCATAACATTATTGAACTTCTCTAGTTTCTCAGCATGAGCAACAACCATAAGAAGCTTCGCCCCAGGGGTAGTTTTAGCAACGTATTTGCTCGACATAGTTCTATTGTAAACAACCAAAACTTAGTGAATATCGAAAAGATTTTCACAAATATTTAAAATGAATCTCCGCAGAAAATTAAAGCATAGTTCTTTTTTAACATACACTAACCACACAAGTTTCGGAATAGGATTTACACATCAACATACGGCATGCACTTTAAAAATGAATTAAAGCTCACTTTATGCATTTTATGTGTACAGTAATATGCAGTGTTACTTTGCATTTATTAATCCATGATATTAAGGCATGCATGATTCCATTTTTTAACTAACCATATACTACATGCAAATCGACATAACCCATGCAATCTCATTACGGCAATGCAAATTTAGGCATAAAATTTAAATATACGACATTAAATTTACATGCCTTATCCTAATTAACTAATATCTAATGCCGGCATAGACAATGTAAATTACCATTATAACTCAAGCATGCATTATCAAGAACACGGTAATTTAAATGATATGCATATTTTCTTTTTGGCATGCATTATTTTGGACAACTAATGCCTGCCACCAAAATTTGGGAGATTGTCGCCGTACCTCTCATAAATAATATTTAGAGGGTCTAATTGTGGCTAACTACTATAAAGTAGGTAATGACAAGTAAGGGTCGTCCACGAGGAAAATGGGTTTTGTGAGTATTAAACATAGTTAAAAAGCACACGGAAAAGTCACTCTACATGTGTGGTAACAAAGTTGAGGGTTTTGGTTTTGTAAGACACTACACTTACTTTAAACTACTAAATTAACAAACAATTATGGAGAACGATACAAATACCATTACACTAGCACAAAAGGCAGAATAAATATTATAACGAGTTTTGGGCGCAATTTGTTTACATTTCTAGTCATCCTTTTGATCATCGAATGATTATCCTATTTTTATGCATTAATCACATATTGTGGAGATCTTATTAATACCTTTCGAGTGAACATATTTCTAACCTCTCCTCGGTTTTAGTTAGAGTGGGCGATCGGCGCCACACAAAAACCCTTACCCTCGGTCACCTAGACGATTGGCATCATAAACTTCCCCGAGAATAGTAATACACATGGAGAACCAATACAACTAACAAAATATTCTACAAGCGAGAAATATTGGGATAGCACAAATATATCTACTATTAACGACTACGAGTATCGGCATTCATGCTAATCGTTATTAGTGTGCCACATTGATAATTAGTCAAACTCATTCAAATTCATCCTAAACCTAAGAAATTTCATCCATCAATAATCATAATTAGTTGTCACACCCAATTATAACCTAACATCTACTAACGATAATCACATCGACAAAAAGTCAAAGTGTTCTGGGTTTGACCAAAAACCTAGCAAATAATCAATTCACAATCTTCAACTAGTTGATCATCCTAGTCTAAATCATGAATTAATCATACAAGAAAGCATAAAATATACTTCATAATCAAATCCCATAATAAGATAAACTAAATCTCACAAATTCATACTTTATATACTTACCAATTGCTCCCAATAGTATATTCAGCCTAGATTAGATAAACCCATAGTAAAAGAACAAAAATCCATGGTAAGCATAAGAGAAAAGATAAAGAAATAGATTTGTTATAGGGTTTTGAAGAGACGAAATTCGAATAAGGGCGAAAAGTTATGAAAAGAGAGACTAAAATGAGAATTAAAGGTGCAGCTCAATCTTCCTCTGCGGGACGCAAGACATCTCTGCGGCTCGCAATGAACTTTGTTGACCGCGAGATTAGCCCTTTGACTACCATTGCGGCCAAAATACACCTCTGCGGCCCGCGGAGGAGAACCTGCCTACTTATACCAAAATAACATATTTTACCCTTTTGTCTTCAAAATCTTCTAACTTCTTCGATGCTTCTTCAAAACTCGAACTCTTCCAAACCCGAACACTTCAACATGATCTAAAAAACTTCATAAATTAAATAATTAGAATATAAAAAATATTAATTCATCCTAACCCCTCAAATGATAAAATGTTAATTTCTTTTCAATTAAGTCCCTAATCTATTACAAAATTAGATTTCGAATGTGTTAAAAATAGGATATGAATTGAGCACATCAAACACCCCATACTTAGACTTTTACTTGTCCTAAAGTAAAAATGATTAAGTCCTAAGGTTGTTCCTATATTTTCTACCCCATAACATATTCAAAATCTTTCCCTTGAGAATTTTTTAAACCCTAAACATGAGAGACTACCCATCCCCATATTTGTGACTAAAACGTTCTACCCAACAAAATTTCCTAAACAAATATTGCATCCAATTAAGGTGATCATCATCCAAAAGTAAGATAAAAAGAAGTTAAATCAACCCAAAATTTTCCAAAGTGACAAAATGAGCCTTCAATTTTTTTTCATTTCTCTCAATTTCTCACATTTTGTCTAGGAGTCCTTTCGGGTTTTCATCCTAGCTTCTCACACTTTTTACCTCATTCCTTACATTTTCCCACACAATTTAGGCTTCTCATTTTTCATAGATTGCCCTTTCAGATTTTCAATCTATCGGGACCCCTCATATTTCCCTAAGTTGCCAGCGAGCGGGTTTTCAACTTAGTGAGATATATTTTTGTTATCACTTTATCATTTTTTTAGAACCTCCTAAGAAGCTATTAATTACAATAGAACAAACGAGCAATATAATAAGCATATGCTAGCAAGTGATTAAACTAATTCCCCTATCCCACACTTAAAATCTAGCATTGTTCCAAATGCACATAAACGACCAAATCATAAGTGTAGAATAAAGAAAAATAGGAAAGTACTCAAAACTAGGACCACGAGGGTCCAGCTCCTCCCTTACGACGAGCTTGCCTTTGTACGCGGAAAACCTCTGGGTCAACTGAAGGGTCAATTGTCTGAGGGGAACGCAACAAGGATATGATAGTGTCAATCTCCTCCTCAAGTCCAGCGAACCTGTGGCCGCTTTCTCCAATTCGGTCATGGACCGATCAAGGCGCTGATGAAACTCCTGATGGACACCTTGCTGAAAGTAGTCAATTGTACCCGGCAAATAGGCAAGCTGGAAAGTGCCAGGTCAGTCTGCTGTTGGATGTAGGCCACCTGATGTCTCAAATCTGGCATATCCTGCTGCTCCTCGTGGGAAGTATGATGCTGCTCCTCGTGGGGAGGTGGCTCTAACCCAGGTGGCGAGAATTGCACCTGACGACTTCCTATCTGTAGTACAGCCCAAAAGATACTTCTAAACTCAAGGTCCAGCAGTACTGCTAACCGGTGTTTCCTCGGTAATGGCCACCCTGTCAGACTGGGGAATTCTCATAAACATGACAAAATTCTTCTCCCCGTACATCCAAATGTACCCATCCTCAGCATCATGCAACATCTTCGCGTCGAGTGGCCGTCTAGTGTCGAGGAAGTAGTCATGTTGGCCTAAAACTAACTCGCCCATGCTCGGTGGCTGTATCTCAAGCTCGCGGGTAATGAGGGTCATCATATCTCCCATACTAATCTTTCCTTTGTCCACGGCTGAAAACTCATTGTACCTTTTAACCCATAAATTTATCAAGTCCGGATGGCCTTGTCCCTTAGATGTTTTCGCCCAGAGACACCTCACAAAGCCGCTGGAACACTAAGTAATTTCACCCTGACACATCACTCCCATAGCCAGTAAGCGGTAGGCAATGCGCAAAGCTGGATGGACGATAAGGGAAGCCTTGCCGGAACTGACTCTTGCCTTCCCGATGATCGCTGGCCAAAAGCAAATCTCGTGGAAACCAGGAGCATTTTCGAAATCACTATCCCCTCCAAGCTCCCATCTAAAAATCTCGGATAATGCTTCATAGCTCACCTTATATGCCTCATCATTAAGGCAAAATGAGATGTATGTCCCACCTGCCCGTATCTCCTTCTTGATTGTGGCAAGGAAATCAAGTGTTAACCTAGTGTAGGTCCTCCCAAATGACCTGCCTAAACAATTGTCGAACAGGTTGCCACTATCCTAACTAATTATGCAAAGTGTCGCTATGGAAAAACTTTCTTGAAAGATTTGTACAGTTGGGAGGGACCAAGTTTACCCATCGTCTAGCATAATAACCTGTGATGCTGGTCAATCCCATGTGGCCAACCACAAGGCATCAGGATGAGCAAGCAACATCTCGGGATGAGCTAGCGATAGTTCTACCCCTTTTCAGAGTCATAAGGTATCTAACAGCACCAACACACTCCAAAAATCAACCAAGATACACTATGCTACTAAATTTCAGAAAGTGTCACAGATTGTAACAAAATGTCACAAAATATGTAGCAAAGTTTCAAAAGTGTCACAATAAGTGCCACAAAATAGTGTCACAAAAAATGTACCAAAGTGTCAGAAGTGTAACAATAAGTGTCACAAACCTCAATCACCAAACATGATCATCCCCAATATGCAACTAGCTCACAAACATTCAAGAAACACCTGAAAATTCAATATTATATCACAAATGGTGTCACTCAATCCAAAACTAAAGCATTAGACAAAATCTCAAGAACATCCATTTTGAAATAATTCAAATACACCAAGAAATTGAGAAGTGTTTCCGTGGAAGTGATGGATAGAGTGTGTAGAACACCAATGAACCCAACTGTGTGCAAGATGGATTGAATTTGACAAGAAATTCAAGAACCCCAATTTCCAGGGTTCTGGAGTTTTTAAATCAAATTTGGGGGAGATTGATATGATTTAGGTGTTGGGGATGTGGAAGAGTGGAAGGAAGATAGTGAGAGGGGAGGATTTGGTTGGATTTGGGGGTAGGAAGTGGCGAAAATATGCCGACTTGGTGGTTGGGGGAATGGATATCGCTGGTTTGGAACAAAGGGGGAGAGGAGTTAGAAATTTTTGGCTGGAGGAAGGAGAGTAAATGGGTATATTCGACCGTTGTGGCCTGCACAACATGGTTGCGGCCCGAAAGAAGCATAAGGGTTGTTTTCAATTAATTACCTAACATCGCTGCGGGCCGCAGTACATCTCTGCAGCCCGCGGAGTAGAATATTCCCTCATCCCAAATTCACTTCTAAAAATCCTCATTTGGGTCTCCAAAATTCATCGAGAGTACCTTATTCCTACAAAATCACAAACAAAGCAAACCTAGCATAATATTACTCCAACATTAAAATATAAAATTTTCATAATATTTAAAATAAAACAACATACTAAAAATTATACTTAAATTAAAAGGAAATAACACTTACATCAACGGAATTGTATCAATGGTATCCGAATGATCAAAACCAAGTTTATTTAACATCGTCAGCACAAAGTATTCACACCAAAGCCACTACTCATAAACCGGGTCATCGATAAGTTCTTTCTCGACTAGTTCCGGTTGGAAACACTCATAGTAGGGCTTCAAATGGTGGCCATTCACTTTGAAGAAATTATAAGTCTCCTCGCTCAAAATTTCCACTGTCCCATGCGAGAAAATTTTCACCACCAATTCACTTGGATCGCAATTTGCCCGGAAATTACCGAAGGGGTGATTGGAATAAAAGGAATCTTAGACCAACGTCAAAGTCCTTTATATTGATTAAACTATCATGTTTGGCCTTGTTTTTCTCTTTGTAGATTGCAGCGTTCTCATAAGCGTCATTCTGAATGTCCTCAAGCTCTTACAATTAAGGCTTTCGGTGCACACCGGTTTTATCCAAATTCATATTGAAGATTTTTACGGCCCAATATGCTCTGTGTTCAAGCTCAACCGCTAAATGACAAAGCATCACAAAAACCAACCGATATGGAGACATTCCAATTAGGGTCTTGTAGGCCATTCTATACACACACAAGGATTCATCTAGCCACATGCTCAAATCCTTCCTATTCGAGTTAACCATTTACTCAAGGATTGATTTGATATCTTGATTGGAGACCTTGGCTTGGCCATTTGACTATGGGTGATAGGCCGTGGAAGTTTTATGGGTTATCCCATACTTCTTCATCAAAACCTCGATTATGCCATTGCAAAAGTGGGTTCCTCAGTCACTAATCACAGCTCGCAGGATTCCAAATTAGGAAAAGATGTTCTCTTTCAAGAACTCCGCCACCAGTTTTGGATCATTGGTCCTAGTTGCCTTTGCCTCGACCCACTTGGAAACATAATCGAGTGATTGCATTGTACATCATTAAGAGTTATCGAGGCGTAGTATATAGCATGAGGGATTCTACCTACTTTGACTATGACCGCACCAATGGCCTGGTTACTAGCATTACACATAATCTCAAAAGGGAGGTCCCAATTAGGGGGTTGGATAATAGGGGCGGAAACAAGCATAGCCTTTAAAGTGAGAAAGGCTCTTATGAATTCTAGGCCAATCACAAAATACGCCTCTTTTGCAACAACTTGCACAAATGTGAGGTAATCTTAAAAAATTCCTTAATGAAACGCAGGTAAAAACCCGCGTAACCGAGGAATGACCAAACATCTCTAACACTCGAGGGGTATGATAGGGATTGGATCGTGTCTACCTTACGACCTTGGGAAGAGACCACGTGACCTAATACAATGTCCTTTTCACCATGAAGTGACATTTTTTGGAGTTTAATACGTGATTGCTTTCAATGCACCTCTTGAGCACTAACTATAGATAGTTTAAACAACTATCAAAAGAATCTCCATAAACGGTGAAATCTTCCATTAAGATCTCTACAAAGTGTTCAACAGACTCCGAAAATATACTAACCATTCACCTTTGAAATGTGTCGGGAGCATTTCATAGACCGAAAGGCATACGCCTATAGGCAAAATGACCAAAATGACATGTGAAAGTGGTCTTCTCTTGATCTTCCAGGGCTATGGAAATTTGCAAATACCCTTTTAGGAAATAATAAAAATATCGCCCGACGATCCTCTCAAGCATTTGATCAATAAATGGTAAAGGGAAATGGTCATTCTAGTTAATGCATTCAACCTACAGTAATCAATACACACTCTCCACCCGTTTTGTACACGAGTGGGAACACCAATTCTCCCTCATGTTCTCTATCACGGCCACGCCACTTTTCTTAGGCACAATTTAAGGATCTCACTCTTTACTATCTCCATCATCGGCGGATTAAGCCGACGTTGGGGTTGCTTCATTGGTTTAGCCCCATCATCTAACAAGATACGATGTATGCAAGTGGAAGGGTTAATTCCCTTGATATCGGCAATGGTCCACTCAATTTCCCCTTATGGCTTCTAAGAACCTCTATCAACCTCCCCTCTTATTCCTTGGTAAGTTTATTCAACAATATCACTGGTAAATTTACTCACTCACCAAGGAATGCATATTTCAAATTCTCGAGTAATGGCTTCAATTCCACTACCAGTGCCTTCTCAAGAGACGTGAGGATTCCTACATCTAGAGGTACATTGTGAACTTCACTAAGGTGGTCGATAGGTAGCTTATCAACAAAATTAATCCTTTCAATAGTCTCAAGCAAATTTATCCTCAAAGAGTAATCATGCATTTCATTTACATCAAGACCATTTTATAAAGTGACCTTCAAACAATCCATGTCATCAATCACATACACATCTTGCACATAATCATCAACAATATCAAAAATATTAATAGCATGGAAAGAATGACCCTCACTAGGAAATTTCATGGCATCATAGATGTTAAACTTCATAACTTTCCCATTATACTCCATGGTTAAACATCCACTATGCACGTCAATTTTAGTTCCAGAAGTTTTCAAAAAATGGCCTTCCTAACAAGATAGTGGTGGCACGTTTGTCATTCTTCATATCTAGAACATAGAATTCGGATGGGAAAATTAATTGATCAACCTTAACCAAAACATCTTCCACAACTCCCCTAGGGTAGCATTAGAAATGTCGTCAATTGGATCACTACCCCAGTTTCATGCAATTTTCCAAGATTTAGATATTAATATAAGGAGTATAGAATAACAATGATTGATGCTCCTATATCTAGCGTGGAATTTTGGAAATTATTACTACCTATGATGCAAGGGATGGTAAACATGCTGAGATCATCACATTTGGGGAGAAGTTTGTTTTGAGAAAGGGTCGACACTTGACCACCAATTTTTATCATTTCACCAATTTTCAAAGTTTTATTTCTCCTAGGGGTAAATAATTTCTTAAGGAATTTATCAAACCTAGGAACTTGGTAAATGGCATAAATGGAGGAATATTTATCTCACACTTGTGGAAGACTTCAAAAAGTGCCTTTTTCTCATCCTTACGATTCTTGTCCCGCAAAGCAGCTAGAAAGGGTGGTGGTGGAAGGATCTTCTCAATTTCATGCTTCTCTGGTGGTTGAGTGGCCACCTCCTCGACCTCTTTGTCCTTCACCACTAGCTCATCTTCTATGTCCTTCCCGATCTTCACAATTTTCCCAAGGTCTTTGATCTTCTTTCCACTCCTCAAGGTTATAGAACTAGCATTAGGAGGTCGGGTTTAACTCCGATTGTGATGGATATTACTCGGAATCCCTAGCTTCCAATCGGGCAACGGAGGATGATATTTGAATAACTTGCATTTCCAAACTCCTGAACCTCTCGAAAGAGCGGTCCTCAATGTTTGTGATTCTAGATGCGGTTCGGTCTTCCAAGTTAATGACCATGTTTGTTATAGCATGCATGACCTCTTCGTGCTCCGACCTTGGTCTTCCTCCTCAAGGTTTAGATGACCATTCATCCATTGGGTAGAGTTGTTGTGGCGCCCGATTATGCCCTTGATTTCCTTAGAATTGGAGTTGCCTCCTTGACAATTCGGTTGATACGCACATTGTCCACCTTGAGGGTTTGATGCACCGAATTTATCATCTCTCCATCTAAAGTTTGGATGAACTCTCCACCCGGGATTGTAAGTCTTGTAGTATGGATTATACTTCTTTTCATTGCCTTGTCCCCTTTGGAAACCTTGACCACCTTGGTAGCCTCTATTTCCTTGGAAACCTTGTCCTTGTCCTCTTGATAACCCATGGTTTTAGCCTCCTCAAACTCTTCATCTTGGATTTGAGGGCATGCATCGGTGGTTTGTTCCAATGAACACACCTCACGAGCTTTGACTTGATGCACCCTCCCCTTCATTAGCTCCTTCGTCGTGGAAGCTAAAGCTTGAACTTGCTCCTCAAGTTTGGGGGTTTCTGAATGTGGAGGCTCTTCCACTCTTGCTCTTTCTCTCACACTAAATTGTCTCATCTCATTAACCATGTCTTCAAAAAATGTCATGGTGTCTTTTGGGCTCTCGTTAGAAATCGACCCATTACAAGCGGCATTGACCATTCTCATGTCTTCAATTGACAAACCATCGAAGAAATAATACACAAGATCTCCTTATTTGTAAGGGTGTTAGAGGCAACTAGCTATCAACCTCTTGAACCTCTCCCAATATTCATATAAAGATTCACCCGAATATTGAGATATGTTGCTTAGCTTCTTCTTTAAAACCACCAACTTAGTTTCCGGAAATAATTTCTCCAAGAAATTATGCTTCATGTCCATCCATGTGGTTATACTTCCCGGGAGAAGACAGTATAACCAATATTTAGCCGTATCCTTCAAAGAGAAAGAAACACCCAAAGATTGAAATTATCCTCTAAAACTCCGGTTGACTTCATGTTCATGCTCATAAGGTGTAACTAAGATAAGTGCTTGTTCGCATCCTCCCCACTCATCCCATAAAAAGATGGTAGACAGTGAATCATCCTTGATTTGAGCTCACAAGTGACATTTTCCAGAAGAGGGGGGAAGATGATGCATAGTGGTTGACTATCTAGGTTAGGAACCATGAGCTCCCTCAAGGTTATAATATCATCCACCCTAGTTAGTGTAACTACTTCGGGTGGTGCTTGAGTACCTTGATTAGCAAAATGAGCTAGTCTCCTAGCTCTCTGGAGTGTTCCTAAAAGATCGAGATCGTAGTGCAATAGTTCTTGTCTATTGGTACTAGTATTAACCATAAACGAAGAACTAGAGCAATACAACCTTATCCTAAGAAACAATCACAAAAGCAAGCAAATTTCAACAACAAACAAGTAAAAACACGAAAAATATAAAGAACTACACTAACACTAAGGCATATAATTTGATATGCGTATATAATTCGACATGCAGCCGCATTTCTTCCAAACTAGGCATATAATTCAATGAACATTGTAGGATTACAACATATAAGACATGTGATTTCCTTCATATATACAATAGCACGCAATTTCCAATTCATAAGGGCAACATGTAATTTTCATCGACATAGGCGTTTAATTACGGCGTGCAATTTCGACTAAATTCGAATCAAAATAACTCAACAAATATTATTCGTTTCAAGACTGTAGAACATATATTGATAATATCATGTGAAAATTATATGAAAAATTACATGAGAAACTAATATAACAAGAATAATAAAATATATTAATTATTCATGCGCACAATTTGAAATCTTAAATTACAATTAATAATCAAGTTTCAAACAATCACAAATTGATAGAGCCACAAGTAAACTCTCTGCCCTTGAAATGAATGAGTCCCGTCATGGACATCGTTACCTAGGATAAACCATCGGAGCTAATATTTAACAAATAAAAAAATTACCTTGGATTCCCAAAAAACCCGAAGGACTATCACCTTGGCAGAGAAAGAAGGATAAGGTTCAAGTTTAGAATAAAGGAGGAACTTGAAGTTTAGGGGAAAAAAGGAAGAATTTTAGAATGGTGTGAGTTTTCTGTCTGATATCGATACTCTATTTATAGTAGTCTAAGAGACCCTATGGAAATAAACATGAAAGATCTGATTCCCTGTAATCAAAGAAAATATTCTCCAATCACCAAGAATATTTTACAAATATTCGAATTAGATTCTAGAAAGATAAGAATATCTCATATATTCCATAAACCGCGTTCAAATATGATATGAAGATTTCACATGTGATTCCATGAAACATTGTTATGTGGTTCGGGCTTTCTAGAGACTTCCACCCGATCCATACAAATTTAGATAGTAAAAAATTAGAGAGAACTTATTATGGGCACGTGTATTTCCGTCTAAGTTTCCCTTCCAAGATTGACTCTTTGAGCATCCATGTCTCATTCACCCTTTATTCATTTTGATATATTAAACAGTCGATTTTATAGTACTCGTAGAGGTGAATCCAAAAACAACACACACACAGACCCTAATTCAATTTCGAGTCCAACTCAAAATGAAGTCCAAAAGTTGACGAAATTCAACTCTTTTTACGATCATTTACCAATGCAAAGAACCACTAAAATACTCTCGGTTGCATGTAGTCCATAATCGTAACTCAATTTCCATTACATAATCTATATACGGGCTTCACAATAATACAAAGGTAAAGTTCATATAGATATACAAGAATAGTGTTTGGAATCAACGTCCACTACAATATCTTAATGTTATGGTATTTGATTCAAAGATTTGGTGTAGTTTCTTTATTTAAACATTTAAATTATAATTAACTTAATTCTTTCAAGAATACGTTGAAAGTCCATTGATAAGTGGCTCCACCCCGTTACTGAAATTTCACACAAAGCAAACATTATTTTAGAAATAGGCAATCCGAATATGAACATACAAGAATTGTCCTTATGCACGACTAGTACTTATAACATTGTCGTTGTGGAAAGTGAATTGAAAGGTAGTGGTTGAAAAATCTTAATTACATTGCATCCTTTCAACTATTCCTACGCGTTACCATTTGTGACATAACTATTTCTACTTTTGTGAGTCAGGAAATGTATTCTCTAAAATATCCAAACACAAAATGGCAAGAGTGATTGACGTTGCTCACATATCGGTTATGTTGTTGAATGGAATGACATTTGGTGGCTAACATCGATCCTTGATGCAGCAGGAAAACAAAAAGATCAGTAAGAACGAATCTCTAAGAACAATCAAGGGTTCACAAGTACAAACCCTAGGTTTAAGGTCTAGAATCCACTAAAGAAAATAATCTCAAAGTATTATAGAATGAAAGATAAATTATTCCAACAGTATAAAAGGTCCTTAGATACTATAATGAAACCTAGATTAATATAAAGGAAGGAAAAAATAAAAGAAAAATGGAAAATATTAAAACATCGTTTTGAGGCCCAAAACAACTTCAAACGTTAGAAAGGATTTGTCGTCACGGCGAGCCCTTATTAGCTCGCCACTATTCCGAAAAGGTATTTAAATACTGACACTGTACACCAAATTTGTAATCCCAAACCTGTCAAACCTTTGCGACGATCAATTTCATCCTCAATTCTTGCCACTAGATGTCCTACATCAATCCTGCAAGTAACTTTCTAGCAAAAACATCATTCAAGTCTGGGATCAAACATCATCTATGGCTATAACTCTTCATAAGATATACAAGGCATTATATCTACAACAACAACATTAGAGAACACAATCTACAAAATAAACATCTAACAAAATCATTATAACTCATATAAAGATTCAATATTTTGTTCTTCATCATATAGACTAATTTTAACCAAAAGAATTGAAGCCTAGGAATTTCCTAGCCACCACTCCAATGGTGCACTTCAATGGATTGACCTTCAAATTAGCGCTTGGAATCCTCCAAATGTCTCACTCAAATTAGCAAAAAAAAATCGTATAACCTTTTCTCTTGACAACCTTATTGTCAATGTATATCCAAACGTTATCCTCAACTTTTTCCTTAAATATTTTATCCACTAAACATTGGTATGTGGTTCCTGCATTCTTCATCCTAAATGGCATCTTCTTGTAACATAATGTTTTGTGTCCGTGACGAATGAGGTATTTTCATGGTCTTATTTTTCCATGAGGATCTATTAATAACCATTATGTGCATCAAAGAATACCAACACTTGGTACCCAGTTATGGCTATGACAAGCTGATCAATTGGGGGAAGCTAAAAGTGTCCTTGGGACAACATTTGCTCAAATCGGTGAAATCGATGCACATTCTCAATCTGGCATCAAAAATTGTTTTTAACCAAGACTACATTAGCTGACTATTTTGGGAAGACCACATCTTTAATTAGGTCCATTTTGAGTTGTTTTGATACCTCTTCTTTGATGGCTAACCCCCTTTCAAGAGAAAAACTGTTCTCTTTTGTTTAATAGGCTTGATCGTAGGTTCAGTGTTGAGGTGGTGCACCGATAAATGTGTTGGGAACCCTACCAAGTTGAAAAAAAACCATGAGAATACATTGAAATACTCATCAAGTAAAAATTTTACTCCTATTCCACCTGAGCTGGTAAAGATTTTCCTGTTTCTACTTCACCTGACAATCGGACGAGTATCTTTTCCACATTTTTTTTGATAACTATGGGGTATAATATTTTCTTCTCCATGCCAATATAATAAAGCGAAAGGCGGTTATTTGTGATTACAGGTGATCAAAAGATCATAAATGATGAGCAGCGGGGGAATTCTAGTTCTCTCCAAAAGACCTAAGTAAATATTTTCATCTAAATACATAAGTATCCACCCTTCCTTATGATTCAACTATAATGAAACTCCACCCCCTGTGTCGATTTTTAGGTGGCTAGACAAGGAAGTTCAAGGCTAGAGGGTTTAGCCTTCAAAATAGAGGTGATAAACTGTGAGGAGGTTGGAGTTGGAAGAAGCGTTTGAGTAGAGGAAGGAGAAAAAACCCACTGTTGTAGATCTTCTTTCCCGCTCTGTCCAATTCCACTTCTTGTACTTTATTTTAATTGATACCTTCATAATATTTGAACTCCTTCTTGAAAACAACCTGCATCTCCACCCGCAGTTGGGAGTTCATATTTAAAGGTAGCCTCTTTATGGATCGTTCTGACCGTCCTTATTTTTTTGAGCTTCTTCCAAACTATTATCATACAACTTTAGTCATTTATTGATCTTCTCTCACCAAAGCAATGGACATATCCATTGGAAGTTTCATCGTTAACTGGTATGGTGACAAAATGGCTTTAGCATGGTTCATCCATGATCCACCAAGGATTATTTTGAAAATGGAGGGGGCATCGATGGTGGTGAAGTTTCAATTTTATTTACCAATTCTTTTTCCCTTTACCGATGGTTATCGGTAAAGAAGATTAATCTAATTGGAAATTCCACCCTTCCGGTGAATCTTGACAACGGTAATGTAAATCTTCGTATATCATTCCTGCTGAGTCCTTGACGGTCAAAGAAAGTAGGAAACATGAAAAAAATTTACTCTGGAGCATCTCCGATGCCGGTGGATATCACCGTATAATCAGAGTGTGGGGTGTGGCTAGGCACCACAAATGTGATAGTTTCATCCATCTTGTATGGCTCATGCTTGGGTCGAACGGGGTTACTTGTCCAACCTAAGCCCTTGCTTACGATCTGGTGGATCCCGATCATCCCATTGATTATTTAGGGTGCATGGTTCAACAGTGCCTCCTTCAATTGATCGTTGCTTGTCTTTCTTTAGCTTGGAATTTGCTCTTGGCTTTTGCCTTCTGGTCGATATTTTCGACTCATGAGGAAGGACATATTCTTGGAGAATTTCATAACTTATGCATCTTTCAATCTCTCCCTTAAGCTGAAAACATTTAATTGTTTCATGTTCCCTATTCTTATTGAAGTCACAATAATCCACTAAGGCCCTTCTGCTTCGATCTCCAGGGATTGGCGTTGGAGGCTGAAAGAGGTGTCATTTCATAGACAGGATACGTTCCCTTGAATGCGATAGCGGGGTGTATCTTTCCACCTAATACTTTTCCAGAATTTTATAAACCTTTCCACCTCTCGAATCACTCTTTTTGTTTGCTTTCTTATATTTAGTTACTTCGTCTGCCTCGTTGTATATTTTCACGATGCCTTGAAGATGCTGAATGGTTAAAGGGATATTGGCCACAAGTTTTACACATAGCTTGGTATCAATCATACTTTCCATATATTCTGAGATAACCATTGCATTCATTCGATCCAGGAACTCCAAAATTGCTTCTTGGTAACGCCTGTAAAATGCAGTTGTTAACTCATTGGGATTCTTATGAAGAATAAAAAAAATCATCATATTCTTGGTGAACTTCCACAGCTAGTAAAATGATTCAATGGGATCCAACTGAAGTCATGGAAGTTGGAAAATTGCCCTGTAAACGAAGACTCGAACCACTGTAATAAGTACCAACTAACTTGCACTTCATGTTCGTAGGAATGCTCCACGACTCCATAGCCTAATTTCAGATCATCAGAAATTGCATCAGATTTGTTTCCACATTGTAAGTGGGAAAACTGTAGGGTAGCTTCTGCATAAGATTCCAAGATATTGCTGATGTGGAGGGAATAAACAACAAGTAGACTTCCTCTATAGCCTTCCCAATCATACACTCGAGTTCCTGATCGATTGCACTAAGCTTCATGTTGTCTACCTATTTTTTTTATCCCTGGACATGCATATGGGGGTAAGTATGAACGGGACATACCGTTACCTGAGTTCCGATGGCATCAGCATGAGGAGGTCATGCTACATATTTTAGGTTGAGGGACTACTCTTACATATGGTTCGAGACCCAGATGTTGTAGAGAGAGTGTCGAACATATGGAGTAAGCCTTAGGAACAATTCATGGGTTAGCCATAGTCATCTCGTGAGTACCTGTTGTGATGGATGGATTCTTCCATGATGGGACATCGTCAGTGCTAATGATGCCATTGGGTTTGGGAAGAACCCCCAGATCAATGGATTATAGCGTGTATGATTGCGGTGTCATTATCGGTCTTGATTAGGGATGATCATGGGTTGGGTCTGGGTCGGGTCTAATAAGACCCAGACCCGACTCTAAGAAAATTTAGTTAGACCTAGACCCGACCAGGACCCGTATGGTATGAAAATTTTAGACCCGTATCCAGACCCGATGGGTCTAAACGGGTCTTGGGTCCAAAACGGGTCCTAAATGGGTCTAATATTCTATTTTGTTTTCTT
>JAULKM010127349.1:0-19968 GCA_032355605.1 Rubia tinctorum | reverse complement strand
TTGAGATAATTTCGAGCCAATCAGAATAATTGGAGATAATGACGATATCTCTGATTAGAAGATAATCAGATAATCACATTTATGAGATTAGAGCTAGGTTTACACCTCTATAAATAGGGCGTCTAGGACCCTAGAAATACTGCACCACTCGAGTACTCCTTCTCTGTCTCTCAAGTTCCTCTTATCTTTTCTGTCCTGATTTCGAATTGCCCCTCTGTCGAACTGGTGATAGTGCTTGCGAGCCTAGCGTGAATCCGAGTTAACTATTACATGTTTAAGGTGTTTCCTTCCGTGGTTTTATCCTGAGGAACGATGCCCATACGGGGCTAATTCGTTTCAAGGGCAGTGAACGTTGTTCGCGACTCCACCTTTATATGATTGCATGTAATCGTGTTACTGCTCTATGTAAATAGCATAACTTTATGCTTTCAATTAATTCGCATTGATTCTTTGCATGACACTGTAATGCATGATCAATTAATAAAGTTATTCTTTTGATGCATGCTTGTGGTAATTTTATTTTAGAGATTTAATTAAATTGCTTTATCTCCAGTATAATTTGCAACACTTAAATCCTATGAAACTAAAGGCTGCTTACATAGTAGGTGGGATTGGGCCTTAGAAAAGCCCAAAAAGCTAAGAAACCCTAGCAGCCACGTTGGCACGGGCCGTGCAATAGTGCATAGCTTGCGTCACACAGTTCGTACAAAAGAACGCAGATCGCTGACTGGAGTTTTGTCCATCGCCTTCTAAGTGCGCACGTGCAAGATTCTGAGGCCTACGACCTGGAGACTTGATCCTTTCTTTTTGAGTACGCGGGCTGTGTAGGATTGCACGACCCTTGGTCTGGACTTCATTTTCTTGGCACAGGCATGGAGACGGGCCATGAAAATCTACACAGGTTGTGCCAGTCTTCATTTCTTGCGATTGACCTTCTACAATCTACTACCATTCTTGCGAATGACCTTCTAAAACAGTCCAAAGTGCGCACGAGCAATCTACAAGTAAAAGTTCACAAAAGTGGATCTTGACGCTCGTAGGGACATAAAATCCATTAGACCTAGAATAGCCTACAAAATGTGGGATTTTGATATGAAAACCACAAAGTGTCTTCGAAACCCCTTACAATGTAATCCTAGATAAATTTTGCAATCTACGACACAAAAAATATATCAAATGCTAAGGAAAGTACATGCATTTGACGTCTCATCCAAATTCCTGCTATGTAACATCTCTATATCTTAAAAGTGGGGACACTGAGGATGAACATTGTTTTTTGTAGTTTAATATTTAATTGTTTTTTGGCTACTGCTTCGTTTCTTTGTATTCTCTTGCTACATTTTTTGTTTCTTTTACCACGTGTCCTCTGTTGTTTTTCCCACACGCCCCCTTCGCCTTTCTTCCTTTCGTTCGCTTGTTGAGAATTCTACTACTCCGAAATTCTCGATTCTCTTGCATTATGATTCATCCACCATTCCCTAATCGGCATCGTCAATTGAATATGCAGCCCCGCTTCACCAATCCTTCCCGCCGCCGTCTCCAGTCCTACACGAACTGGTTGAACACCAACATTCATGCACTGTAAAGATTGAACTGTTTAGTGTTGGCTGTAAATTGTGAGTTTTTTTCATCTTTGTTCTTAACGTTTTCAATTTTTTTTGTTGGGAAAATGAATTTAAGCAGGTGTCAAATGATTAAAAAAACAGCAGAATAAAGGCAAAATGAAGGTTTGTTTTCTAGATTTCTTCATTCATGATATCGTAATCCAGATTTGATTTCAGTTTGCACTATTGTGATTTTATATTAGACGTTCTCGAATAAGAATGTACCCGTGTGCTTTAGTTTTAAGTTTGAATTTGATTTCTCAGCTTGCTGAATTTAATTTCTCAGCTCGCTATAGAGTACGAAAATGATTTGGAGATTGTGAAGGTTAACACTGACGAAAAATACGAATTTGCGCGTGACATGCAAGTACTCCAAGGTTTTACCAATCTACTGTGCTTATTTAATTTTAATACGCTACTTTTGGTTCTTAAGTTGGGTGATATAAGTTGCAAGAAAAAAAAGTAAAAATATATATTTAACCATGATATATGCGTCCATGGAATTACTATAGTTGTGGAAGTTGGAACACAACTTTGTAGGATGTTCTCTATGAGATTTAATTTGCAAAAAGCTAACCATAATGTTATTATAAACTGCTTCCAGGTTCGCGGATTACCAACGGTATACTTCATTACCCCTGATCCAAAGGAGGATGCAATCATAACTGAAGAGCTCATCCCCATTCAAATGATAAGGGATATGATTGACAATGACATGTGATTAGGTGAAGTGAGATGATTGGCTGCTGGCCAAAATGCTAAGGGAGTAATGATATCTGGGCTGCATTCTTTCTCTACATCGCTTCTCGTATATATTTTGCAGTTATGTATTTGATTGATCGTCATAGGTCCTATTTTGTTGTATGTATCGGGATTTTCTCTACTTACATAGATTATGGAGCACGAGATCTACAAGAACATCCCAGTCATAAGTATGCATAGCGTAATCCCCGCTTCTTTATTGCTTTGATTAATTGGATTGCATTTTTTGAGTCTGTTACATGATATATAGTTTTTTTATCGATTTTGCAGTAATGCCTTCATAGGAGTCCATTAGTACAATATACAAATGTATATTGAGAGGGTCTGCTAACTTTTTTGTCAAACCCATCAGAAAGAATTATTAGATAGTAAATATGTAACTATTTAGTTACCTAAAATAACACATTTGTAAATATGGTATAAATCTCTTGTACAATTTATTTATACTGAATGATAATGAATCACCAATTACGAGATTATGCAATCTTACATGTTATTCGAGCTACGGCAACCATAAATCACTGAACCCTAAAGTTTCCTTATCCGTTGCTATGACAACAAGAGTCTGAACCAAGTGCCGCTGCCATAACCTTTGATTAAGCAAGTGCCGCCGCAAACTTTTAATCAAGTGATTGCTAGCTACGGAAATATTTTTGGATCCAACTTTGTCTTTTATTTTCTTTATCACAAATTTGGTGCACGTGATAAGGATGATATTGTATTTTGAGAGGACTAAATTTAAATCGCCCCCTGCTGATCGCAGCCCTCTGCCGATAGCTCCCTTGCCGCTACCGCCGTTACGATGGCCACGCCAACCAACACCAGTTCAGTCGACCTTGGCTATGCGTCATTCGCTTCCTAGCTCAGCAGCGATGCCACTCCACCTCATTTTTGGAAAAAGTCATCTCTCCATCCCATTTTAACTGTTTCCAATACCCATCCCGCCTTCACTTGTGTAGCCTCCTTCACCGCCTTTGGTCCACCGTCTCCCTGCACCGTTCCTCACATCAACTCACACGTCGGCCCTAAATACTCAACCCGCCCCTCCCATACGCCACCCCCACCGCGACCTACCCACCACATGACCACCCGAGCAATGAGCGGCATTTTAAGCCATGAGCTCTATTATCCACCACCCCAACCACCATTTCCCCACTTCCTAAATCACCTCATCTAGCCCTCCAGGATTTGAACTGGAATACTGCCATGCATGACAAATTTTGCACGTTAAAGGATAATCATGCGTGGGACTTTGTACCTCACCCTACTAATGCTCATGCCATACGTTGCACATGGTTATATCGTCACAAGTTTCATTCTGATGGCTCTCTGCAACAGTATAAGGCCAAGCTTGTGGTCAATGGGAAAACTCAACAAGTTGGAATTGATTAAGATGAAACACTTAGTTCTGTGGTTAAGCCCACAACCGTTTGCACTGTCTGGAGCTTGGCGATTTTTCGTTCTTGGCCGATAAATTAATTGGAAGTAAATATATCACACAATAATTTTCATATTTATATATTTATATTTTTTTACAATTCAAATAACATCCACTTTATTGATGAATAGTGACGTTAGACACAATAAGAGGGACGGAGGGAGTACATTTTTCTGTCTTGCAGCTTCACAAGCAGTGTTTAAAAAAATTTACTATTCATTCTCAGTCATGGTGGCCACACTGCTTATTTGCTCTTATATGTTGATGATATTGACCTCACTGTTTCCAGTACTGCACTTCTCGAAAATTATCTCTGAGCCGTCTCAGAAATTTTCTATGACCGACCTTGGTGCTCTTCATAATTTTCTGGGTGTTTCTATTGCTCGCTCCTCCACTAGTTTATTCACAACAACAGTATGCCAGGAATATTCTCAATCGGGCCTTCATGTCATCCTTCAACCCTTCAGTGATGCCCATTGATACAGGTGCCAAGCTTAGCGCTACTTCCGGTCCATTTCTTGATGATCCTGGTCTATACAAAAGTCTGGCTGGAGTTCTTTAGTACCTCACCATCACTCTCGTCTAGACATTGCCTATGATGTATTATACATTTGCTTATTTATGCATGCCCCTCGGGAACCTCACATGCAGCTTATCAAGCGTATTCAGAGGTATATTCAGGGTACTATTGATTCTGGAATTCATTTGTTCAAGTCTCATTCTCACACGATTACTGCTTATTCTCATGCGGATTGGGCTGGCTGTCCTAATTCTAGACGTTCGACTTCTAGCTATTGTGTATTTCTTGGAAACAACCTGGTGTCTTGGTCTTCCAAATGCCAGGAAAGTTTCTCTCGTTCCAGTGCAAAAGTCGAATACAGGGGAGTGGCAAATGCAGTCGCAGAAATGAGTTGGCTATGCAACCTTCTATTTGAGCTGCGTGTTCCGATCAGGCGCGTCACACTTGTCTATTGCAACAACATTTCTGCTATGTACCTAACAGCAATCCAGTGCAACATCAACGGACCAAGAATATTGAGCTTGATATTCATTGTTCCATGAGAAGGTTTAGGTTGGTTCTGTTTGTGTGCTTCATGTTCCTGTTGAATACCAGTTTGCTGATATCTTTACTAAGGGACTACCACGACATCTTTTTCTTCGTTTTCGATCCAGCCTAATTGTTCATCCTCACCCCCTCCGAATGAGGGGATGTATTAGACAATAAATATGTAAATTTATAGTTACCTAGAATAACACCCTTGTAGATATGGTATTACTCTCTTATTCAATCTATTTATATTAAATGAAAATGAATCACCCATTACAAGATTATGCAATCTTACAAGAATGGCTCGAGGAACTTGTGGAAGCATGTATGGAGAAGACAAGTTGTAAGCAAATTGATTAATTTTTTCTGGTTTTTTGAGCTTATATGAAGAATGAAAAAGAAAGAGCACCATTTTTTCCTTCTTTTTGTTAACTTTGTTTTGGGGGTTTCATTAAACTGTGAACCATGCAGTTATCACATTTGCTTCTTTCATCTAAATTATATGCTAAAGGATAGACATTCATTGCATAATGAAACTTTTTTATTCCCGATACTTTAAATTTGCATGTTTTGTTTGTCAGTTTTGTTGAAATAACTATTGTTGTTTAACTGCAGTTTAGAAAGCAAACTCGGTCTGTTTCAGTCATTTTTGTTAATGATCCTCTTCAATATCAGTATATTTTTTGTTCTCCCGAACTTTGGTTGATTATATTTTGGCTATTTGGCCATAATTACATGCTCTACGATGTTTCGCTGTGTGACTTTCTCTTGAATGTATTTTTATTTCCTCCCGAGAAGTACATATCAACTCTTCCACCTTTGGTATTTATTTTATTCATTTCACTTCATTATGCTGCTGCCTTCTTGCATTTCCCTGTCCATTAATTTTGCATATTGTTCCTCTTTGATGAATGGAAAAAAAGTAGTAATGTTTATTTTATGCGAATAAAAAAGTTGAACTGGTGCCAATAAGAATATCACCTGTTTTAGTTGTACATGTGTACTAGCTCAGGAAATGATACACCATAAAAGCCCTGTGTTTTTACTGTTTATTCCATAATATGCAGCAAATAAGCATCATTTCTGTTTGTTTTTATAGTATGCAGTGGTAAAATATCTTCGCAATATATTAAACTATTTCCATGCAATGGGTGTTTTGTACACCTTTGCATGCAATACGTTATACCTCTCTATAGAACTTTTAATATTGACTGTTGTGACTTGCGATATAACTGACAATACTATGTGCTGAGCTCTCATTTTTTTCAATCCATAGGAGTTTATCAAATGCTGGTATTCTACTTTACTGTCAGAAGATAGATGTTAAGTATTACACATTGTTGTTTTGGTTGTGTTGTATATAGGCAGGCTCTTATTAAGAAATTCATAATAGTTCACCGATGACCTGTTTTCTACCCAACTGGATATAAGCTTTCAACACTCAGCCTCTTCGGCTGAAAGTTTTGACAAACATTGATGTTAGTTTGAATTGTAATCATTTTATTCAAATTATTTTTTTACTGGCACAAAAATATACTTGTGGCAGTGTTTATGATTTTGATCATTTGCTCGATCATGGTCTCAAATATTTTTATAAGAGTCCCTTGGATTTTTTATGATAATATTAAATATATACTATGATGTATTTTATATATTTTCCTAACAAAAATGTTTTTTTCCTGTTTCGTTGGAGAAAGCAAGTGCATGCCTATTATTTTATCATTCTGGGAAAGTTACAAATGTATTTTATGAATTTTAAAAATGAGTTAATAATCGCATTCATACTTGACAGACTCTCCTTTTTATAGGCCTAAGCCTTTGGACTTTTAATAGTAAAAATTATTTGATCACTTGGTACTTTTATTTTTTCCTATGCAACTATCATTATAATGCATATAATTCTATCTTCATTTTCCCCTACCTCAGATGCTTCAGTTGTCGCATATACGAACACAAGGCGATGAGAAATAGAAGGCATCAACCGCAAATCGAAATGCCAATTGAGAGATGTAACTGGTATTGTTGCTTCAAACGCCGCCAAAAATCAATGTATTTTCACAACACTCCATACCTGATGATGAGCACCTTTATGCATGCGTTAACCAATGCATTTGACAGATTTATTATCATATTTTGTTTGGTTGATTACTAGTTTTAGTTAGGTTTACACAACAAAAGATTTAGACAACCATTATTAGTTTTCTTGTCTAAATCCCTACTTTTGTAAACTTAATTAAAGCTAATGGACACTTTGTATTCACGAGCACCTAGATTTTCCTTTGTGAGCTTACAAGTAGGTGGCTCATGAGTATTTTTAGAAGTCCATCCACGAGGTCGGTAGAAGATATTGAAAGCTATTTGCAAGAATGGTAGAAAATATTGAAGGCCATTTACAAGGATGGTAGTAGATTAAAGACACTGACCTAAATGCATGGTAGTAGATGGAATTGAGCCGGAAAAGGAAATTTAAAGTACAAGAAGGTCAAGAACAGAAGATGGTGCTAAGCGGCCGAATCAGCTAGCCAGTCGGCAGGCCGGCATGAGGCCTAACACGAGCCAAGCAAGATAGCCCGGTGATGAGATTTTAAATGCATATATTTTCCAAAACATTTAACATCTCTTTTTTTTATATCTTTTTATTGGAAGATTGCTAGATTTAGATAGGTTTACATAATAAGAGGTTTAAGTAACCGTTTTTGGTTTTCGTATCTAAATCCTTCATTTTGTAACCTAGTTTGAGTCTAATGGATTTTTTGTCCTTACGAGCATCAAGATTCCTTTCTGTGAGCTTAATTTGTAGATTGCTCATAAGCTCTTTGGAGTATTTTATTGAAGTCCATTCGCAAGGATGGTAGGAGATTGAAGGCCACGACTCAAAACGTGATAGAAGATAAAAGGGTAGGAGAAGGAAGACAAAGAAGCGGATGAATTATAATCCGAAAGTTTGAACCAATTTATGGGAACAATCCAAGAAGAACCAACCTCTGAGCATGGTACCATTGGATTCATCTTCTTGAGCACTATAAAATTGACTACAAGAACTCTCAAAACGGATCAACGGTTCACCCGTAGCGACAAAATTTTGAACAGAAGGCCAATTATTCTGGAAATTGGTAGAAGATAGGAAGAACACTTGACATGGCCAGTGTGAATTTGACACGGTTAGTGTACGCGGCCAGTGTATTGACACGGTCAGTGTCAAAGAGTCCAACATCCATTTTATTGCTTTTATCTTTTATTTCTTAGACTATAAATACCCTCCTTCTCTCCTCCATTGAAGAGACGAATTTTCTCCTCTTCAAAACTCTACTTTGCATTTACTCTTCCATGTTTTCATATTTTCTCCAATGTTTACCATGTATTTTTATGATTTTGTTATGAGTTTAGCTAATCTAGGCTAAATATACTCTTGGGAGCAATTGGTAAGAATTTCTAGTTTAAATTATGATATTTGATTTCTCCTATTATATGCTTTGATTATCAAGTATATTTTGTGCTTTCTTGTGTAGTAAATGCATGATTTAGACTAGGATGATCAACTAGTTGATGATTATGAGTTAATTATTTGCTAGGTTTTTGGTAAAATCCCGGATACTTTGACCTTTTATTGATGTGATTATCGTTAGTTGATGTTAGGTTATAATTGGGCGTGACAACTAATTATGACTATTGATTGATGAAATTGCTTAGATTTAAAATGATTTTAATGGGTTTGACTAATTATCAACGTGTCTCACTAATAATGATTACCATGAAGGCCTATCCTCGTAGTCGTTAATATTAGATATATTTGTGCTATCCCGATATTTTTTGCTTGTAGGATATTGTGTTAGTTGCATTGGTTATCCATGTGCATTTATATTCTCGGGGAAGTCTTTGAGGCCGATCTTCTAGGGTGACCCGAGGGTAAGGGTTATTGTGTGGTGCCGATCGCCCACTCCAACTGTAACTGAGGAGAGGCGAGAAATATCTTTACCCTAAATGTGTTGATAAGTTCTCCACAATATTTGATTAATGCATAAAAATAAGTTAATTAATTGATGATCAAAGGATGACTAGAAATGTAAACCAATTGCGCCCAAGACTCGTTACCATCTTAATTACATCTTTCGTGCTAGTGTGATCATAGTTATATTATTTTCTCTAATTGTTAGTTAATTTAGTTATTTAAAGTAATCGTAGTGTTTTCTAAAATCAAAACCCCCCACGTTTGTTACCACACACTTAGAGTGACATCTTTGTGTGCTTTTAATTACGCTTAACACTCGATAAAACCTCATTTTCCTCGTGGACGACCCAGACTTGCTACTATCTACTTTCTAGTAGTATAGCCGCAATTAGGGACTATAAATACTATCTTTGAGAGGCACGACTATGGCCTCCTAAATTTTGGCGCCGCTGCTGGAGAAATGGAGTATTTTGTTGAGTGTTAGTGTAGTTCTTTGTGTTTGGTGTTTCTCTTTGCGTGTTCTTATTTTTTTCATAGCTTGTGGTTGTGGTTGTGTTGTGTTTTTTATTTTTTTGTAGGGCGTATTGCCTTTGTTCTTGGTTTATGGTAAATGCTTATTCTAAGAATCGAGAATTTTTGCACTACGACCCCAAATTATTATTTTCTTTCTTTCTTTTTATTTTCTTTTGTTCGAGTATATATTTCTTTAGTTCTTGGTGTACTTCTACCGATAATTATTGCACTACTATTCCAATTTTTTTTATTTTAAAAATGGAATAGATCACCTTGAGAGAACTCATAATGAGAAAAGAGGCTCAACAAGCAAGTTTTTGTAGGATTTGTCATTCCGATCATCCTACCGAGTCTTGCTATTGGTTGAGAGGTGAGCACTATGAGGAGAATAGAACCCTTTATTTTTTAAACTAAGGGTATCACGAGGAATGCTATGAAGAGGTTGGAGTTGTTGGTTTCCAAGGTCAAGGATCTTAAGAATGGTATCCATACTATGATTCTTACAATCCGGAGTGGAGTGGTAATCCAGATTCGTGGTATGGGAATGCACCATAAAACCAACACTGTGAGCAATATGATTGGTGTTCATCACCTTATGTCATGCCACAACAACCCTACCCAAGGGATGAAGGGTAATCTAACCCTCGAGAAGGAAAGCCAAGGTCGGAGTATGAGGAGCTCTTGCATGCTATAAAAAATATGGTCACTAACTTGGAAGACCAAACTACATCTAGAATAAAAAACGTGGAGAAATGCTCTTCCGCGAGATTCAAAAGTTTGGAAATCTAACCTAGTCAAATAGCATCATCTGTGGCTCGGTTGAAGGCTAGAGATTCATGTAAGCTTCTATCACAATCGGAGATGAACCCGGAGCCAAGAGCAATTCCTTTGACCTTGATGGGTGAGGTGGTGAAAGAAGTTGAAGATGAGGTCCAAGGGGATGAGGAATTGGTTGTTGATGACAAAGAAGTTGAGTAAGGGGTGATTGTCTTAGATTCATTATTCTTGTCATCATTATCCTCACCTCTACCAATTAAACCAACTCCACCATTTTTGGAATTTTTGGAGGAGACAATAAGGGAGCCAAATTATTATGCCAAGTTTCCAAACCACCCATCTCCTTTAAGACCAACTCCACCTCCAAAAAATCTTCCTCTTGGAAGATTTCTACCCCCACCTCTCTAATTTTGGATACTCAGGGTGAAGGGCTTAAAACCTTTACTATATGGATAACATTAGGGTCGTGCTGACGACCTTAAATATATGGAACTTCTCGGGAGGCCACCCGAATTTTAAATTGTTTTAGTAGATTTTTATTTTTAAAAAATGAAAAAAATCCTCATCCTTGGCCTAAAACTCTTACCCAAAACCACAAAATACCACCATAATCCATCACCAAAAACCACCACCAAAACCACCATCTATGAGTACTACTAGTTGCTTTTTATGGGTGTTGATCGAGACTTGCATAGTTGGTGATTTATAGTAGATGGGTTGAGATTGCATATCAGATGGAGTTCGAGAACATGGAGAAGATAACAGTCATTGAAGAGTGAGCATTGCTAACACCGGAAAGGATCTTTAAGGTCCTAGTTGTGAGTTGTTGTTTTTTCTTTCTCCCTTATTTCTTTATCTTGTCCTTTTATCAGATTGAGAACAATGTGTGTTTCAAGTGTGGTGGAGAGAAACATATCTCATTGTATTGTATCGTAGTGTGCATATGCTCTACTTTGATTTGTTTTGTTTAAGAAAAAAATTCCCGCTAAGTTGAAAACCCGAGAGGGCAATTTAGGCAAAATTGAGGGGTCCGGATAGGTCGAAAACTTGAAAGGGTGACCTATGCAAAAATGGGAGGCCAAAAGGTGTGAAAAAAAGTGAGGGTGAGCATTGAAAAAGAAACAAAAAGTGTGAAACTAGGATGAAAACTTGAGAGGGCTCTTAGGAAAAATGAGAGAAATTGAAACATTCTATGCTTCTCTGAGGTTGTCTATTTGGTAGCTTCTTTGATAGAGCAAGCTAGTTTTATACTTGTATTTTGTACCTCATCTTTGATTGGTATGGTGGTTGTTTACATTATCTTAGGCTTTACGATGTGAGAGTGTGAGAGATTCTTATGTCTTAGGGGATAGGGTAGTCTAGAAATAAAATGTTGGTGTTTTGGGAAAACCTTTGCATGCAAATTTCGCTTAGATATTTGCGTGTTCTTGTTTACTCGAGGACGAGTAAAGGTTTAAGTGTGAGGGATTTGATGAGATGTCAAATGCATGTATTTTCCGAAGCATTTTAACATCTCTTTTGTTTGTTGGAAGATTGCTAGATTTAGGTAGGTTTACATCATAAGGGTTTAGATAACTGTTTTTGATTTTCGTATCTAAATCCTTCATTTTGTAACTTAGTTTGAGTCTAATGGATTTTTGGTCCTTACGAGCATTTAGATTCCTTTTTGTGAGCTTAATTTGTAGATTTCTTGTAAGCACATTGGAGTATTTTATTGAAGGCCATTCGCAAGGATGGTAGAATATTGAAGGCCACGAGTCAAAACGTGGTAGAAGATAAAGGGTCGGAGAAGATTTCGAAACTTCCGAACGAGTCCTTGTATGACTAGTGGGAGAGGTTCAAGGCTCTATTGACTAGTTGTCCTTATCATCCATTTAAGGAAAGCGACCTTGTCTATTACTTCTTTGAAGGCTTTTGCGATGAAGACATGCGCATGATGAATGTGGCATGTAATGGTTCAATAGCAAATAAAAGCCCCATAGATTCGATGACAATGTTTGAGAAGATTGCTAATGGTACAAGGCAGTTTGAGACCCGATAGAGGAGCCTGCTCATCCTTCCAAGCTTGAGGAACAAGTCCAAGTGTTTGCTTTCACGATGAAAGAGTTTATGAAAGGGAGGGCACAACAAGTGAAGGTTTGCGTAATTTGCAATCTGAATCACCCAATCGATACATGTCCGCAAGTGGTGGATAATTTTGAGGAAGTGAAGGCCTTAGATTTCAATGGTGGTAATAGGAAGTTTGCTAGAGAGCAACAACAAAGGTTCCGAGGGAACCAAGGTAGAGATCGACAAGACCCTTCTGCAAACTCGTTCAATCCCCGATATTGTGACCACCCAAAATTCTAGTGTGCAAGGACAACCAAGGGTACAATCGAGGTGGACCACCTCAACCATACCCAGTGGGAGAAGGGCCTTCCAATGCCAATACTCCAATGTATAAGTCAAACTGGGAGGAGATTCTTGAGGCAATCTCACAATTGGAAAAAAGTGTGATCTTTTCGTAAAGCAAACGGGAAGGGAGATTGAGGAACTAGGCACAAGAGCCTTTTCAAGTATAAAAAACCTTGAAGTGCAAGTTAGTCAACTTGCCACTTCGGTGAGCCGACTTGAACTAGAGAATCCGGAAAGCTCATGTCCCAACCTAAGGTGAATGCACTCAATGTGGGTGCCTTGAAATTGAGAAGCGGGAAGGAGCTACACGAAGCCGAGAAAGAGGTCGTGCAAGAGGACACAAATTTTGTGGAAAGCAACAAGGCCAACCTTGAAAAAGAAGAGATGATAGTTGAGGAGGAGCTCTTAAAGGAGCTCTCTACCTTAGAGGCAAGGGTCAACCCTCCACCACCATTCCCTAAGTGCTCTAGGGGGAAGGCCAAATGTGGCATCCAACAAAGCTTAAATTGGCCAAGTCTTCAAAAAGGTTGAGGTTAGCATTCCAAATTTTGATGTCATTGAACAAATTCTCCCGTATGCTAAAATTTTGAAAAATGATTGCACTAAAATAAGGAAAAAAAATCAATTAGAAAAATAGTTCATTCGAAAATAAAGGGGTGTAGCCACTTTAGCACACAAGAATATTCCTAAGAACTGTGATGACCCCAGAATTTTTTCAATCTATATTTCTCTAGGAGAAAAGTTGGTTATAAATTATATGATTGACTTAGGTGCCTCTATCAATATTATCCCATTTATCCTATATGAGAATCTTGACATAGGTGGACTTAGGGACATTTGGGTGATTTTCCAACTAGTCGATCACTCCCAAGCTAGACCTAGGGGGGTAGTTAAGGATGTTATGGTTAGGGTAGGTAATCTAGTGTTCTCGACAGATTTCTATGTATTTGATGTAGTGCACGATGGAGGTGCACCCCAATATTATTGAGGCGACCATTCTTGAAAATATCAAGGACCAAAATAGATGTACATTTGGAAACACTACCCCTAGAGAATGACATTGACAAGGTTGGTTTTGGAATTTACAAGTCTAAGCATGAACCACCTACTTCTTCTCTTGTATGCAATGACATAACCTTATGTCATAAATTTATTTAGTATGGTGAGTCTTCCATGATTGATAATAATGAGTGCCTAGATGATGAGATTGATGAGAGAAAGTATACCTTGAGTTTTGAATGTGATGATGATGTTGATGACACCTATACCATGCATGATTTTAGTGACAATCTTTCTATTATGGATTGCTTTTCTATGATCACTAACTTTCAGCGATTGGTGGATAGTGAAGAGGACTTAAAACCTCCTAGGCCACCTCCTAAACCTGAGGAAATGACTATTGGGTCAAAATTAGCTGAAGATGGACATAAACTTTTTATTGTGGGAAAAGAACATGAAGGTAAGGGTGACACTTTGTGGAGACCTCTTCACAAATATGCCATCATGGGTGGAGTCGCGGATGGCGACTCCGGATACCCAATGGTAGGTTTGTTTTAATTAGAATGCATGAAGAATAAGCCGTGAGGACGAAAATAAATATACGGTGTTTTATTTGTTTTGTTATTTTTTGTAGTGATTGTTGGCATGTTTGAGTTTGTGTGACAAAGGATTTTGTTTAGAATTCTGATTGATTGTTGAGTCTAAGTCGAGTCTCGTGGTTGTGGTTAGCAGGAAATAGGATTTGGTTGAAAAAATATTAGAAATATGAAGGTGCAGGGGGGCACGGGTCGTGTAAGGACACTGTAAAATTTACCTAGCATGAGACGTTCATATGGCACGGTCATGCCATTCCTTGCACGAGTCAGTAAAAAAAATAGTAAATGGGAAGAATTGCATAATTTTGGCAAAATTGAAGTTTTACCAAAAGAAGCACTTTTGCCCCCATTAATTCCACAGATTTCTTCTCCCCCAAGTTGGTTAGTGTCAGTGGTACTACACCGAGCATTAACACCTTCTTTAAGCATAAATTCATTGAAGATTTTACTATAAACATTTCTATTTTCCCCAAACCATTACTGCCTCCTTTTTTACTCTCTCCTAAACAACCTAGTTTTGGAAGATCATTGATTCTCTGAATCCAAATTCAGAGTACCTTCTCCCATCCATTAAGATTATTTAACCCACTCCAAGTACTTTAAAAGCATACACCCTCACTTCACAATTTGATAATTAAAAAATTGGGCATTTTCTCTCAAGGGAGAACATTATTTGCTTCTTCTTATGTGATCTTCATCTCTTAGCCTCCAATTTTCGGGTAACTCTTTGAACTTTGTGTTTACTTTCTTTCTTTAGCAAGATTTTTTTTATATGTGGGCAGTTTTAAAATTCAAAATGCTTGATGTTTTAGGGAAGTATGTGGGTTGTATGCATGGTCTTCTATTGAACTAAGTGTGGGGGAAGTTTATGAACCTTGTGTTGAGATAACATGATTTTCCATGTGTTAGGTGTTTAGGAAGAATGGTTCTTGTTAAATGATCTTTTATGCATATGCTTGTGTATTTTTTATGTTACCATATTTCTCTTGTTGTGGTAGAATGGGTACTAAAAGGAGTAGACCAGAGAAAGGAACAACTTCCTAAGGTGATAAAGGGAAAGGTTTGGCTAAAGTTGGGAGACAAGAGCTGGAAAATCTCGTTCCTAACCCCGTCATTATTGTTGATGAGTTCATGGTATTAACCAACATTATCGAAGTGCGGCCAAGAAATGGAAATATCTCAAGAGGAAAAAAAGAACCATCTTGGAGACCAAGTTCTCATGCAATGAGACTTTGGTAGCACTAGGCCTACTCAAGCCCATCACCCACTTTCTAGGTCGGATAGGCCTATAAGGTTTCCGAGAGATTCACTCCAATACGGACATTAAGTGGACTTTGGAGTTTTTGGCAACCGTGGAACAAACATTTGAGAGTGACGGGAGGAGCACTATCACATTCCACTTGGACGACAAGGAGTACTCAATGACCCATAGGGAAGTCGCTCAAGCATTTGGGTGGAAGTACGGGAAGGAAGTTCCAAAGATTCACTGGCAAGGGCTTCCATTTTTACTAAGCAGCTTTTGGTGGAACTTTGTGGGCGTGGATAGGAACCATTTAGGTAAGAGTACCTCTATAGTCCACCCGGCTCTGCAGTATGTACACAGGATCCTATCCATGGGAGTTCTTTGCCACGGGGAGATTTCTCAGTGCCCCAAACAAGACGTGCAAATCCTTCGGGAGATGACTCCGGAAGAGAATTTCCAACCTAACTTCGTGGAGAATTTCATGGAATAGTGCATAGCCATGGGGGAAAAGAAAGCCAGCTAGATACCCATGGGAGGTATGGTCAGGCTTTTGGCTCAATACTGAGGACACTTGGAACCCTCTCGCTTTGCTTTGGAAAACTTTAGTTGTTTGGGAACGAGGTACACCATGGATAAGTTAGAAAGTGCCTCAATGATCGCTACCAAAACCTCAGAGGATTGCTTTATTTGGCTATACGGTGGTGCCTCAGTTTGCAACTTTATGGTACTTCCATAACCCGAGCGCGCGACAATCAACCACAATACCACCTTGAAAGGCCTCTTCCTAGATCCCAATATGAGTTTCAAGAAGAACTTCTACAAACCCCTATTGGCCCCGAATGTGGACATTGAAGAGGAAGCTGGTGAGATCCCACCAAGAGTACAACCTACCCGAACCAACCTACCGGTGGATTTCTTCGACCAATTTCTCACATTTGGGGAACAACACATGAAGTCAACCTAAATAGTGCAAGAGGTTGGTCACAGGGTAGGAGGGATACGTTTTCAAATGGAAGAATAAGGAGCTAGGCTTGACATTATAGATGACACCATAAGAGCTTGAGGGCTAGGTTTGATTCGATCGAGCGGGAAGTGAAGGAGGAGTTTTCCATTGTTGATGGGAGAGCCAGTGTGTAAGAGGATGCTATGGAGTAATTGATTGAGAGGATGTATGCTTCAGAACTTGAAGGCTTTTGTGACCTAGTTTCCTATGAGCGGCTAGAATTGAGGCAAGAAGAGAGGAGAAGAAGGAGCGAGGCTAGGCGCATGAGAGTAGGCCCTTCGGAGTCCCAAGAGTAAGTGCTTACTATCACCCCTACTCCACTTTTGATTTGTACTTTGTATGATGCATTAGGGACAATTCCAGGTTAAGTGTGGGGGAGGGAGTAGTTAGGCACTTAGGAGTTCCAACAAGATCCCTTTGTGTTTGTGTGTTTGTTAGTATGTTTTTTCTTATCTTCTTTGTAGTATGAAACCCTCATTTGGGTCATTTTGTGCAACACAAAAAAGAATTGAAAAATAAAAATATATAACCGGCTAAGTAAAAAACCTGAAAGGGCGACTTATGCAACAATGGGCAAGGCCCAGATAGGTTGAAAAATCTATGCAAAAGTGAAAGGCCATGGTGTGAAAAACTTGATAAGTGAGCTCAATTTTTTTAAAAAAAAATTGTGGGATGCTAGGATGAAAACTCGAAATGGCTCCTGGGTAAAATGAGAGAAATTTAGAGAAATTGGGGGAAAATCTTATGATTCTCTTTTATTGTGTTTCGGTGGTTCTTTTGGTAGAGTAACTTAGCTTAACACACTCATTTTTATGGACTTCTCCATTGATTGGTATGAGGTCCGATAGGTTATCTTAGTTTCTTTGGGGAGGTTGTGAGATTCTTGCATCTTTGGGGGAAACTAGGGTAGTCTAAGAATAATATGGGATGTTTTGGGTAACTCTTTGCATGCTATGTTCAGCTTGGATCTTTGCTCGTTCGTGTTTACTGGAGGATGAGTAAAGTTTTAAATGTGTGGGAATTGATGTGCACCTAGAAGAATGTGTTTCCTAATGCATTTATCATATTTATTAGTATATTTTCTATGGTTGATTGCTAGGTTTAGTTGAGTTTACATCACAAGGGGTTTAGATATCATTTTTTGGGCTTCTTGTCTAAATCCTTCGTTTTGCAAATTATTTAGAACTAATAGATGTTATGTCCTTATGAGCATCTAGATCCTATTTTTTGAGTTTCATTGTATATAGCTCGTAAGCACTTTAGAGTAGATTAATGAAGGTTATTCGCAAGAATGGTAGAATATATTTGAAGGCCATTTGCAAGAATGGTAGTAGACCGAAAGGCCACACGCTTAATCATGGTAGTAGATGGAATGCGCTGAAGAGAAGGAGTTGATGCCCGGAATATTTAAAATACTAGCATGGTCGTGCCCTTCTGCTCGACTTGTACTAACCAAGATGGCAGTGCGGCTAAGTACTACCTCGGGTCATATCCTTTTGCACGACCCGTGAGCCTCGAAGGTCAAGACTCAAAGAACCAGTTCATGCCCTACAACGATATGCAAGGCTGCGCCATTAGAAGACAAAGAACTCAACTCCAGTCCGCAGCCGGCAAGGATTTGCACGGCTTGTGCCACTCAAACGACCAAAAGACCCTTACAGCCGACGGCTCGTAAGGAATGTCACGGGCCGCAGGCTCAGTTGTCCCAGAAACCTAGCCCATCAGCGACCTGTGTGCTATTGCATGGCTCGTGCCGATGCAGCCGCCTAGGGTTTCTCTTGTTTTGGGCCTCATTAAGTCTCATTTCCTATCTGCTATATAAGGACCTCTAGTCTACTAGGGTTTAAGAGAGATTCATTAGTTGCAATTCTATTCTCCGTGTTTCTAAGTGTAGATAGAGAGAGAAAGGGAAAAACCATTCTCTCTTCATTTTGTATTTCCTAGTTGTGCCCAAGGGCGTTGAATCCAATGGTAAAATTGGGTTCAGTGCTTAGGGAGTATTTAATTCACTTGGAGATCTAATTTGTATTCATTATTTGGTAGAGATTTTGCGAGATTCAAGGTCTTCTTATCCTTTTATATTTATGAATATCATTCTTAATTTAAATTATGTTCTTATGAAATACATGTGATACATCATGTGATACACAGTAGTTATATGTTCCATGTGTGGTGCTATGCTTGTTTGCCCCCTGGGAGTGTCCGGTTAGGATATGAGGGATTGTGAGTTCTCGACTATGTGAGTGTATGCACATGCACATAGAACCGTGAGCATCAATCCACACGAGTGCATGCTTAATTTTGACTGGAAGATTTTACCCAGATAGACAAGATACGATAGTTTGTGGAAAATAGGGGTGGATTTGGTATGGTTATCATCATTTTTTTTACTAATACGACGTACCATACCAACAATGCCGGTATGTTATTCTTAAAAATCAATACCATACCAAATATTCGGTATACCAACACATCGGTATACGTAAAAGTTGGTTAGTATTGTTACGGTATGGTAGAATACCCCAAATATAAAATATAATGAATTAATATTTTTCTCATAAATTTTTTATAAATAGTTAAAATTTTCTATTTTATAATTTTAATTTTAGAAAATTAAATATTTTCTAATCTTAATATTACAAAAAGTCTCATTTTGGACCGGAAAATTGTTAGATAGAGAAATTTCATAATTGATTTAACAAATAGGGTGATTCGATGTTTGTTTTTATTTATTACAACAAGATTCCTATAATTTTGGAAAACTTTTAAAATGTGTCGCAATATATAAATAATTATATTCTGACCCCAAAATTTATTGAAATGAGGTTTAAGAGGAGATTTTTTCTAACAATAAAGTAAACTAATATCACATTACGAACTATAATAAGTTATCATAAATAAAAGAAAATTAGGATATAAATTTCTTTGTAAGGCTTAAAACAAAAATGTTAGTTGTCAAAAAATATAATTTAAGATTTTTTTAGATTTTTTAATTTTTTTTACTAATATCCAACATATTCACCAAAATATAAACTGCATATTTCAAACAAATGCTATTGGTTTTAATATCAAAGAATGATAAATCTTAACTAAATATAAAAGATTAAATATCACATATGTTATGGTACTACCGTACCACATTATCGGTTACCAACATTTTGGTACAAATGATATGTGATTCAATTTGTAATTTGGTTGGTATGATATTTTGACACAAAATGTCAGCCCTAGTAGAAACCTATTTTGTAGGGTAGCGACCATTGTCGTTTCAACCCTACAGTCATCATGAGAAGCCGATTCCTTTGCCTTTATAGGTCTAGGGATAAGTGTTCATAGTGGAGTGCTCGGGATGTATTTCTTTATGGGGAAAGAGGAGCTCAACTTGGTTGGACCGCACGATGCACTTTCCCTAATTACGGAGGCGGCGTTGATAGGATAGACGTAGGAACCTTTGTGTGACAGGCATTGAGAAGTGTTGACTATCGACCACACTATGTGACATAGACATTGGGATAGGTTTATATGTCTTGTATGTGATAGAATCTAGGATCAAAGTCTTCTACCAATCATGTTACGCAAATATCCCCAAGGCTTAGTTTAATATAGTTTGTTCTCTTGATTTGCATGCTTAGTAGTTTTTAG
>JAULKM010127339.1:0-19969 GCA_032355605.1 Rubia tinctorum | reverse complement strand
TTTACTCTTCTCACTCAATTCTCACCACACATTTCCACTTGCAAAAATAACAACACCTAAACCTATGGTGCCAAACAAAGAAAAACAGAGGGAGTAACATTTTTTCCCCAAATTGAATGTGAAAAGTAGTACTAGCTTCATCCCATTCATTTCTATAGGGCATTGCTATATCACGCCATGTATTTTACTGTATACACCCTGTATTTGTACGTATTGAATACATAATGTTTTCAAAAATAAAATAAAATTCAAATAAATCTTAAATTATAAAGAGTGAATATTGAAAATTAATTTTAGTTTTAAAATTTTAAATCACTGTCGGCGGCCAATTTCTGGCCGACCTCTGGCCAAATTCCGGCGACCGGTGGTCGTGGTTCTCATCGCATGGTTCTCATCGCATGGTTCTCATCGCATGGGATGAGAACCATGGGATGAGAACCATGCGATGAGAACCATGAGATGAGAGCCATTCTTGAAGAGCGGTGACACATGGTTCTCATCTGATTTTTGTGCTTGTGGCTCTCATCCCATGAGATGAGAACCATGGGATGAGAACCATGCGATGAGAGCCATTATTGAGGATGAGAGCCATTATATTGACACTTACATCAACTAGGTAGGGTTATATCTGTACAAAAAATTATCTGAGAGTTATATTGACACTTATATCAAATAGGTAGGGTTATAAAAGCACTTTTCTCATATATAATTCATCCCACACTACGAGGGAAAAAAAAACTATGCTTTACCCTTTATTATTTATATGTATTATTACTGTAACAAAACTGGATTATTTGAATGCTTATATTATTTTTTCTATGAAAAGTTTCCCAGTAAATATTCCAATTAGACCCTTATCATTACTCCAACAATTTAAAGTCACTTGAAGGATAGGACACCTTTAAATCATATGCACATAAAATACAAAATTAATATAGGATCGTTTACTTGTTAAAACACTCCGAGACTGAATTAGCATACCAATTCACAACATGTTAGAATATCTCATCTGCGTTCATTTCTATTTGTTTTCTTTGTTGTTGGGTCCTATTTAGTGTTGGTGCATGGACATTTTGATATGAATACATATTTTAGAAAAAATATTTAATCCCTTGGTGAAAATGATCAAAATAGTATTTTCTACATCACAAAAAAAAATGTTAAACGCTGTATCTTCATTTTAATGATTTCTTTAAAAAATGTAAATTATATATATTTTTAGTTATCTAAAATTAATTAATTATATAAATTTATTTTAGAAATACTAGTATTTTAAAAAAGTGTTGCAATTGGTTCAACTTAGTATTATTAGCACCTAAAGTAATAATTTTACAAGTATTACCTTAGGTGATATGGCATTAGATCTAATGCAACACTTTTTAAAATTTAGGTAACACTTTTCAATATATATGTAACACTTTTCAAAGGTTTAAGTAAACTTTATAATCTATTGTAACATTTTTAATAAGTGTTGTAAAGAAAGTGTTACAATAACTCTAATTTGTAGTAGTGGTACTTCAGTGTAGTATATTATTTCAAATAAAAGTTCTGAAGAATTCATGATCTTCATTCAAATTGTCCATGAACATTCACTTCTTTGGAGGATAGTAAAAACAAGCATGCAAAACATTAAATTGCAACACTATTCTCATAATAATTTTAGCAAGTTGAAGCATTATTTCTTTGACTATTGAGGTTCAACTATCATGCTTTTTTTTTGGCAAGAATTATTTGGATTCAATGTTCACAATCAATGCTTGAAGCAAGAAGGAAGATTTCTCGGGATTTTGGGATAAGTTTTGTTTGAGAGCTCTTGGCCATTGGTGAACTTGGAGTAGCATAAATAGGGGATGAAATAAGTAGTTCAAACATACCTCAAGCATACTTGCTACTTGCTTTCTTCTGCTTTTAACTCTCTTTTTGTAGTTGTAGAAGCCAAAACCATCTTCTTTATTTTACCACATAATTCATTCATAGGTGGTAGGCAAAGCCTTGTAATACTTTCTCCACATACAATAAAGCTTCCAGTGTACTCCGGCCGTATATGTAGGTTAATTTGATCGAACCACATAAATCCTTGTATTCATTATTTCCTTAATTTTCTTTACGTTGTCTTTGCTATCCATCTTTTTGGGCTAATAAATACCTCGTGAGATTCATATTATTAACAAATTGGTATAAGAGCCATATCTCATTTTTTATATATTAGCCACCATGACAGTAACAAGGTATTCTATTGAAAAGTTTGACCGAAGTGTAAACTTTGCCATATGGCAACTCAAGATGGAAGCCATCCTAATCCAGGATGGATGCGAGCTAGCACTTGAAGGAGTGGAGGATAGGCCAGTGGATATTTCGCTGGAAGATTTTGGTGATCCAGACAAGAAGGCTAGATCGAACATTATTTTAAATCTCTCTAACGAGGTTTTGCAGGAAGTTACTAGTGAGAGAACCACCAAAGGTATGTGGGATGAGTTGAAATCTAAATACATGAAGAAGACAATGGAGAATTGCCTCTATTTGAACATAAGTTGTAAATGTTGAAAATGGCAAAAGGTACATCTATACTCTCACATCTTGATAAATTTGATTCCATCATTTTGGATTTGGAGAGCGTAGATGCTAAAGTTGATGAAGAAGATCAAGCCATTTTATTGTTATGTTCCCTTCCCCAGTCTTTTAAGTATTTTTGAGATACTGTGATTTATGGGAAAGAGTCGTTCTCATACAATACTATAAAATCTGCATTAAAATCTAAAGAGCAGATTGATAGGGACATTACAGGGGAATCGAGTGGAACTCATGCTGATGGTTTGTATGTCGGGGGTAGAGGTGAAAATGGAGATTTTGAAGTTGGTAGATCCAAAGAGAGGTCGAAGTCTAGATACAAAAATTTGCAACTATTGCAAGAAAAATGGAACATTAAGGCTGACTGTTTTAAATTTAAAATAAAGAAAAATATAAAAATAAGCATAATAGCAATAATGCTGGTGAATCTAGTGTAGCAGAAGATGAGAGTGATGGAATCGTATTTGTGGCCATGGATAATAAATCAAGGTCTTCTAGTGAGTGGCTCTTAGATCCGAGTTCTTCTTACCGCATGAGTTATGATATGGGGGTATTTTTCCACTTATGAAGAATGTGATGGTGGAATTGTTTTAATGGGTAATAATACTCCTTGTAAGGTTGTTGGTAGTGGAACAATTCAAATCAAAATGTATGATGGCATTATTAGGACACTCACTAATGTTCGGCATGTTCCTGACTTAAAGAAAAATTCCATCTCTCTTGGCACTCTTGATGCTCTCGGGTACAAATATTCAGGTGATGGTGGAATTCTGAAAATTTGTAAAGGTGCTCTTGTGGTAATGAAGTCTTGAAGAGTTGGCACTTTGTATGTTTTGCAGGGATCTACAGTTACTGGGGCAGTGGCCGTCTCAACTTCTTCTTATGAAGACATCGCCAAATTGTGGCATATGCGGTTGGGACCTATGGGCGAGAAAGACTTAACATTGTTAAGCAAGAGAGGTCTACTTTGTGGTCAACGTACTGGTAAGTTGGACTTCTGTGTACACTGTATTTTTGGAAAGCATAATAGAGTTAGCTTTCGTTCACCTGCAGTTCATAAAAAAAGTAGTTTGGATTACATTCATTTTGATCTTTGGGAGCTCTCTCGTGCTCCTTCTAATGGTGGTGCAAGATATATACTTACTTTTATTGATGATTATTCAAGAAAAGTTTGAGTATATTTTTTGAAGTTTAAAAGTGATGTTTTTCTGACAGTTAAACAATTGAAGACTTTGATTTTTAAACAGACAAGAAAACAAATTAAGCGTCCGAGGACAGATAATGGGTTGGAATTTTGTGGAAATGAATTCAATGAGTTCTGCAAGAATGAAGGATTAGCTCTACATTACACTGTTACAATGATGCCTCAACAGAATAGTGTGACGGAGAGGATGAATCGTACTCTTTTGGAAAGATCTTGGTGCATGATCTCAAATGCCAAGTTGACATTAGACTTTTGAGCTGAAGCCATCTCTACGGCTTGTCACATAGTCAGTCGCTCTCCATGTGCATCTCTTGATTTCAAGACTCTGGAGGAAGTTTGGTCAGGTACTCCTACTGATTACTCTAATTTAAGAAAATTTGGGTGTTCAGCATATATGCATGTTAACGAGGGAAAGCTAGAGCATAGGGCTACGGAATGTATTTTCCTCGGTTATGCTTCAGGGGTGAAAGGATATAGATTGTGGTATCCTGATCCAAAATCACCCAAATTTATAATTAGTAGAGATGTTACATTTGATGAATATTATATGTTACATCCTGGAAAAGAGTCTTTGCAATCCTTGTGATTCAGAGAAAGAGGATAGTGCACAAAAGCAGATGGAGTTAGAGATCGGTGGTTCTTCGGGGAGAAACCCAGCCCAAGAAGAGCTTGAAGAGCCTGATCATGAACTTGTTGAAGATCAACCAGTAGACAAGGATTATTCCATTGCCAGAGATAGACTGAGACGAGATATTCGACCACCTTTGAGGTATGCAAATTTTGTTGCATATGCTTTATTAGTGGCACATGAAACAGTTGGAGACGAAGAACCTTCCACATATTCAGAGGCAGTTTCAGGTGCTAATTCAGAAAAATGGTTGGGGATATAAATGAAGAGATGGAATCTCTACACAGGAATGAAACATGAGATCTTGGTGAAGCTACCAAAAGGGAAAAAATTGTTGGTTGCAAATGAGTTTTCAAAATAAAGGAAGATACTTCGGGTGTTAATACAAGGTACAAAGCACGATTGGTTGCAAAGGGCTACAATCAGGTACAAGGTGTTGATTCCAATGATGTTTTCTCACCTGTTTTGAAACATAGCTCTATTCGTGTATTGCTTGCTTTGGTTGCCATGTTTGATTTGGAGTTAGAACAGTTGGATGTCAAGGCAGCTTTCTTGCATGGAGAATTAGACGAGCCTATCTATATGAGTCAACATTAAGGTTTTGAAGTTCAAGGTAAGGAAGACCAGGTTTGCTTGTTGAAGAAATCCTTGTATGGATTAAAGCGGTCTTCAAGACAATGGTATAAGAGGTTTGATTCATTTATATTGGGTCATGGTTTCTCTAGGACCTTGTATGATAGTTGTGTTTAGTTCCGGAAGTTACAAGATAACTCATTCATTTATTTGCTATTACATGTTGATGACATGCTCATTGCGGCTTAGAATCTTGCAGAAATTAATAAGTTGAAGGCCGTGTTGAATAGTGAATGTGAGATGAAAATTTTGGGAGCAGTTACGAAGGTTTTTGTTATGTAATAAGAAGAGATCGAGGAGTTGGAAAGTTGTACCTGACCTAGGAGAGTTACCTTAAAAAAGTTTTGGAGCGATTTGGCAGGCCTGATGCCAAACTAGTTAGCACTCCTCTTGGTAGACATTTTAGGCTATCTGCTGCCGAATCGCCAAAAATAGAGGAAGAAGAAGTTTATATGGATAGAGTTTCTTATTCAAATGCAGCTGGGAGTATACTGTATGCAATGGTTTGTACTCGTCCTGATATCTCACAAGTTGTTAGTGTTGTTAGCAGGTATATGGCCAATCCGGGCAAATCACATTGACAAACCGTGATGTGGATTCTAAGATATTTAAATGGTAATTCAAACATGTGTTCGGAGTTTGGTAAAACCAACAACACTCTGGTTGGTTTTGGGGATTCAGACTTTGCCGGCGATCTTGATAAGAGCAGGTCTATTACAGGTTATGTATTTTGCATTGGAGGTTGTGCAATTAGCTGGAAAGCTACTCTACAACATGTAGTTGCTTTATCTACTACTGAGACAGAATATATGGCCGTCACAGAGGCTATCAAAGAAGGTTTATAGTTGAGAGGTCTTTCTGGCGAATTAACTCTACAACAAAGGGTTACTATCATTCACTGTGATAGTCAAAGTGCAATTTACTTGACTAACGATCAGATGTATCATGAGCGAACGAAGCATATTGATATTAAGTACCACTTCATTCGTGATATCATTGCACAGAAGAAGGTCCTTGTTCAGAAAATCAATACAAAGGATAATTCTGCTGATGTGTTCGCGAAGACTCTTTCCTATTTCAAGTTCAAGCAATGTTTGGACTTGATTGGTGTTCATTGTTGGTGATTCGGCCCACTAGGGCCATGCCGGAGGAGGTTGAGTAACCTATTACTTTTGGGAGTTCAGACCAAGGTGGAGATTTGTGGGGTTCACCCAAATTGTCCATGAACATTCACTTTTTTTTAGGATAGCAAATACAAGCATGCAAAACATTAAATTGCAACACTATTCTCATCATATTCTTAGCAAGTTGAAACATTATTTCTTTGACTATTGGGGTTCAACTATCATAGTTTTTTGGCAAGAATAATTTGGACTCAATACTCACAATCAATGCTTGAAGCAAGAAGGAAGATTTCTTGGGATTTTGAGATAAGTTTTGTTTGAGAGCTCTTTGCCATTGGTGAACTTGGAGTAGTATAAATAGGGGGTGAAATTAGTAGTTCAAACATACCTCAAGCAGGGGCAGATCCAGAAATTTTATTTCAGTGGGGCATTATTTAATATTAAAAATAATAATACTACAATTAATGAAAAATGATGTCATACAACTAATTTAATAAACGTGCTCATGTCGAGTTTTTATATTTTGAAATTTAGTAACAAAATCATACACGACAACATTCAAGAACAAATATTTTCCAAGATAGGTAATTAAACAATCATTGAAATTGGAGAAATTGAATAATAAAGATGAAAATATGGTGGTGCAATAGTCAAAATCTTCAGTTGACCAAGTTTTAAAAAAATTAAAAAAATTAAAAAAATTAAAAAGGTGGGGCAGCTGTCCTGGTTTGCCCATGGCTAGCTCCGCCACTGACCTCAAGCATATCATTCCGTTGCTACTTGCCTTCTCCTCCAATTAACCCTCCTTTTGTAGTTGTAGAAGCCAAAATCATCTTCTTTATTTTGCCACATATATAATTCCTTCTTAGGTGATAGGCAAAGCCTTGTAATACTTTCTCCACATATAGTGAAACTTTCGGTCTCCTCCAGCCGTGGATGTAGGTCAATTTGACCGAACCACATAAATCCTTTTGTTCATTATATCCTTTATTTTTTTTTACGTTGTCTTAGTTATCTATCTTTTCGGGTTAATAGATACTTTATGGGATTCATATTCTTAACAAAAGCTGTATTTTAGATAAGCTAACTGTTGATTTATACCGAACTTTTATGATATTAAAACTATAAATAGCAAATGCATCAGCAATTGGATTCCAGTAAAACCTGAAGAGTACGGTGCATACTTTCTTCACTTTTCAAAGTTCCATCATTTTTCTTTTTTTGACAAGCCAAGTTCATCATTTCAATGGCTGGGATTGAAGCTCCAAGCACAAGCTCCATGCATAATATCCATGGACAAACCACACCACAATTTGATTTACCAGTTGATTCTGAGCACAAGGCAAAAGAGCTCAAAATCTTCTCATTCGCGCAACCCCACATGAGAGCCTTCCACCTCGCCTGGATCTCTTTCTTCACTTGCTTCACCTCCACTTTCGCCGGAGCCCCACTTATTCCGATCATCCGCGACAACCTCGACCTCACCCGGTCCGACATCGGCAAAGCCGGAGTCGCTTCCGTCACCGGCGGCATTTTCTCCCGGCTCATCATGGGAGTAGTCTGCGACCTAATCGGCGCCCGCTACGGCTGCTCACTGGTGAACCTGTTAGTCGCCCCGGTGGTTTTCTCGGCTGCGTTTGTGTCGTCGGGGACCGGGTTCATCATAGTCAGGTTCATGATCGGGTTTTCGCTGGCTACGTTTGTTTCGTGCCAGCACTGGACTTGTGTGATGTTCAATAGTAAGATTATAGGCACGGTTAATGGGGTTGCCGGCGGGTGGGGTGATATGGGCGGCGGCTTTACTCAGCTTCTTATGCCGTTTCGTTACCATGCGATTACTGTATTGTCCGGTGCTACTCCGTTCACCGCGTGGAGGATTGCGTTTTTTGTGCCCGGATTGTTTCATATCATCATCGGAATCGCTGTCTTAACCCTTGGCCAGGACATACCTGATGGCAATCTCAGTGTGCTCCACGAAACAGGTGGCGTCCCTAAGGACAAATTCTCTCGGGTTAGTATATACCACATGCAGTGATTTCTTTGATTTTCATGATTGGTACTTCCTCTGTCCGATCTGTATTATCACTTTTCTTGGTCGACTTTCTCAAATCTATGTTTGACCACCGATAACTTTAGAAACTGTTACTAACAACGTACATATACAAATTTGACATTTAGAGATTATATGATGCAGAAGAGTGCAGTTACAATTGGGACAAAGAGAGTATAGCATAATAATTGGAATGAAAATAGTACTCCCTCCGTCCCAGCGTAAACTGCACAAAATGTTTTTCACGGTTTTCAAGAAATATGTTTGACCAGTAATATGTTTAACAACGTATAATAACGCTAGATAAAAAGTCGATATTTAGAAACTACTTATTACGACGAATCCAACAATATCACATACAGTAGTATTATTGTTTATAGATCTATTCAAATATGTGGTCAAAGTTTGATAGTGTTGACTGCAAATAGTAAGTGTGCAGTTTATGGTGGGACAAAGAGAGTAGAAAAAATTAATATTTATTTAATTGATGTTATGAATCTTAAGAAATAAAATGTTATAGTTCAACTTTCCACAACTCCTCAAGAGTTAATTCTACCCTCTTTTTTCTCTCCAGATTTTATGTGTTGCAGTCACAAATTACAGAACATGGCTATTTTTCATTTTGTACGGCTTTTCCATGGGAGTTGAACTGACCATAAACAATATTATTAACAGGTTCAACTTCGCCATCCTTCAAAATATTCCATTTCTTCTGTCATTTCTTTTAAAACTTACCAACGTTACAAGAGTTCATAAGATGTTGATGATGCACTGCACATATATAATCAGGTTTAACCTCCCACTCCACACAGCTGGAATTATAGCAGCATGTTTCGGCCTAGCCAACTTCGCCTCCCGCCCCTCCGGCGGATGGGCCTCCGACGTCGCATCCCGGAAGTTCGGCATGCGAGGTCGGCTATGGGTTCTCTGGATCCTCCAAACACTGGGAGGTGTCTTCTGCATCTGTCTCAGTCTCGCCCAGTCCCTGCCGCTAGCCATATTAGCCATGATGCTTTTCTCCATCGGAGCTCAAGCGGCCTGTGGCGCTACCTATGGAATCATTCCATTCGTTTCCCGGAGATCCCTTGGCATACTCTCCGGCCTGACCGGCACCGGTGGAAACTTTGGCGGCGGTTTGACTCAGCTGCTGTTCTTCTCCAACGCGAACCTTTCCACGGCCCGCGGGCTTACCTGGATGGGGGTCATGGCCGTGATTTGTACTCTGCCTGTGGCGCTGATTCATTTCCCGCAGTGGGGGAGCATGTTCACCGGGCCTTCTAAGGACCGAGAGTATGCGGAAGAGTATTACTATACATCGGAATGGAACGATGATGAGAAGCAAAAAGGGATGCATCATGCAAGCGTTGAGTTCGCTAAGAATATCCGGTAGAAAACTAAGGCGATAAATTTTATATCCATTTTACCAAGAATAATCATGTTGGGAAATTTCTTTATGCAACACAAAACATGAATGTGTACGAGATGAAATATGCAAATTTTATTTAGGAAAACAGCATTTAGGTCGTGTTTGAAATCCCCCCACCCCCCGCGTAAGAGTATGTTTCTTTTGTGTGCAAACCATTCTAAAGCTTACTTTTTAAAGTCTCAATTGAATAAGTGCTCAACTAATAAATACTGAATTCGTCAAGTACATTATTTGATAACTAAAATTTTAACATCATGATAGAATAAGTGTACTGAGTGACAAACCACCGCCCCTGGCATCGCAGCGGATCCAATCCATTTGTTTGTACGGTGGTGCCATTGTAGACATTGAAAATTAGGCAGCACGGCGTTTCCGAATGCAGTGGCAGCTATTATTTTTAACCGCCTTGTTACTTTTCAAATGTAGGAACTAAAGGAAATCATTGTGCGTGAAACATACTTCCGGATATCAGTAAAAGAAATGTTTTCATAAATGCACTTCATGTCCACATGATTTAATGAACAACACACTTAAGTATTTTCCGAAACTAATATACAATTTGTAAGACAAAGTTAATTGTAAGACAAAATGAGAGATACATAGTAAGACTTTGAAACTCATCTCAACTTCTTTCCCAAGCCTTCCGTTGCCGCGACCACTTTGAAACCCATTTCTTCCGCAGGAGCAGGGCATTCGAGGGCTTGGTCAGCTTCTAAACAGCTCCAGTCATATTGAGCGGTTTAGTTGTTTCTCGAGGAATGAGCTTTCTGCTGCCAATGGTCATCCTGTTGTGGTCTATACGATGATTTTTGTTCTTACATATGTTCTTTGGACCCTTGTTGCTGCATTTCCTTGCCAAGATCGGGGTCATCAAGTTCATTTCACAGTAGCAATTCTCATGGACCACTTCATTCTTCTGCTCCAGACCAGGATTTCACATAAATCCAAGATGCAATGATGGCGAGAAAGTAATGATTTCTTGAAGGAGATAGATTTGATTGAGAAATGAGTTCATCACATAACAGATGTTTTTTTTGTTTTTAAGGGGGGATAAAACGGGAAAAATAATTCAGATTCTAGGAGTAAGAGTATTTTTGTTATTTTGGGTCAGATCAACAACCCAATTGATGAGTCAATGCCGGATTTAGCCTTGAAATTTATGCCTGCACATTTTCTCATAATGTTAGGTTTAGTTTGGTACTTTTTTATTTTGCAAGATTATATTGATAATTCAGCACTTTCAACCTAAAGGTAGGGTAAGAAATTCATTTTACCATAAAAAACAAAAAAACAAGGTCCCATATCAAAGAACTAAAGGCATGCTCTACTGCACAAGTTAGTTGATTGGTTTTAGGTGAAGAAAATTAATGGATGAAATTGAATGTAGAAAGTAAAAAGTAGAATAAACGAATGAAATTGAAAGAATCTTGACAAAAAATGAAAGAGTGTCAAATAAAAGAAAACATATATTTATATTAAGTGTGGTATAAATAACAAAACAGGGTGAGTACATGGTTATTTATTGATTTGAACATTATATACATTATGTATAAAAAAGTATATTGCCCTTCGTGCAATGCATATAACATGCCCGCTTCAATTTTATTTTTCAAAATTAAGGTTTATAGTAAGTAATTAAAATATACATAATTTTAAACATATATATTCTGAAATTTGAAGTCAAATATTACTTTTTCATCTTCATTTATCACAGTTCATACATATTTAAAACCGAATTCAATTAAATCATGTAAACATCGTGTAGCTCTCGCCAGGCATACAAACTGCTTAACAGTAAAAAAAGCAAAATTAGGTCCAATATGAGAGAATTAAATATGATCGATTGCACAAGTTTATCATTTAATCCACAACAACCAATGGAAGAAATGTGGTTGAATAAATTAGAATGTAAATGATTTTGAATATTTTCTTAAATGATACTGCAAATTAATACAAGTACAAAGACTATGTAATCAAACATTGCATTCTTTTTTGCTCGCAGGGGCGGTACATGGGGCCGGAAGGGATCCAGCCCTCGAGGACAAAAATTATGGAAAATATAGGGTATATTTATTTTTTTAAAAAATTATCAGCCCCCTGTAATGTAGGAAAATGTTAGGAAATTTATATTCATCCCTGCCACGTATGTATTCTTGCTCCGCCCCTGATCGCTCGAATGAATGGCGACATCCAGGATTGCTAATTGTCAATATATATATATATATATTCTGAAACTAAAAGTAATTTATCACTCTTCTAACTTCGTTTATCATAGTTCATGCATACATATTTAGAATCGAATTCAATTAAATTGGGTAAACATCGTCCACCTCTTACCGTGCCTACAAATGTCTAAATAGTAAAAAAAAAGGTCCAATATGAAAGAATTAAATGCATGCTCGACTGTACAAGTTAATCCATTAATCTACAAGCAACGAGTGGATAATTGTGGTCTCGGATAAATTTAATAACATACATGGTTCTTAATTGATTTGCAGACTATATACTTTATATATGAAATAGTATAATGTCCTCCCTGCAATGCACATATTTATTTCTCAAAATTAGGGGAATGAGATCTATTAATTAAAATATAAATCATTTTAAACATATATATTGTGAAATTCGAAGTCAAATATTACTTTTTCAACTTAGTTCACACATATTTAAAAATAAATTAAATTAAATTAAGAAAACGTCGTCTATCTCTCGTTAGTCATACAAAGTACTAAATAGTAAAAATAATAATAAAGTGACAAAATGACTCTGACTTTAGATTGAAAGCGCCAATATAACCCTGCAATCTCAGAAAGTTTCAAAATAACCCTTAACTCCGCTGACTTTTTAGTCAGCCAATTTATGGCCGGATTTTGTTGAAAAGACCATTTTGTCCTTGTCAAAAAATAAATAAATCAAATTCTAGTTATTTCTTTCACGACAATGGTTTCCTTTCTGTGGCGCTCGCATCAAAATTCTCCGCCGAGTTGAATCAAAATTCCTGGTTGACTTTCTAACAGAGTAGAGTTAATCAAGATCAGGAAACACTCTGAGCATCAAAATTCCTTTCTGGCCCTCGCATCAAAAAAATTTCTCGCAAATTCTGTCCACCCGCCTCCGAAATTGAAGCACTGCATGAACCCACTTGAGCGGGGACAACACCCACGGTAGAGAAGCAACATATTTAGAGTGGTATGGAGAGCATCAGATTTGGGGTATGGATATTCAGATTGTGGTTCTCTGAAAACCTCAAATTGACGCGGTAGATTCCAAACCCATTATAGGTGTTTCTGGGTTTAGGGAGAATGTTTCGAACCAGGGAAAAGTGTTTCTGGGTTGGGGAGCAGTGGCGGAACTAGGGGGGCGAGCCGGTGCGGCCGCCCCCCCAACTCCGGTGATTCTTCCCGGATGAACAGTGACCGCCCCTCCTCCGCCCCTCATCCGATATACCTCTGGTTCCGCCACTGTTGGGGAGAATGCGTGTTTAAGGTGGTGGTTGATGGTGGAGCATGGGGGTGCATTTTGAGGTGACCGGAGGCAGGTGGAAGGTGGCTGGGTGCGTTTTGAGGTGACTGGAGAGTGCGTTTTGAGGTGACTGATGGGGGGTGGAGGATGGTGGTGTACGTTTTGAGGTGATTGGAGAGAGGTGGAGAGTGGAGAGTGGAGAGTGGCGTGGTGCGTTTGATGGTGACCGGAGGGAGGTGGAGAGTGGTGGGGTGCGTTTTGAGGTGAACGGAGGGTGGGAGTTCATTTTGAGGTGACCGGAGAGAGGTGGAGGGTGGACAAAATAATCCCTCTACTGATCGACGGAGAATTTTGACTCTAGCGGTGGCGGCGGTTTCCGACGATGGTTTCCAGTTGTGGAAGGGCGGCTATTTTCGGCGGAGCAGCACTGAAGAAGAAGGAGGGTATTTCCATCATTTCATTTCTTGTCATCGCCGGAATTTCATGGGTCAACGTCGGAATTAGGGTGTTTGGTTATATCGGCACAATTTTTCTGAAAGTTAGGGTTAGATTGACACGTACAATAATTAATTATGGTTAAATTGACACTTTCTCATATTCCAGGATTATATTGACACTTTCATCATAAAGTTAGGGTTATGAATGTATTTATCCGTAAAAGAAATTAGTTCCAATATCAATTAATCCACAAGAACCAATGGGAGAAATGTGGTTCGGGCAAACTATAATGTAAATGATTTTGAATATTTTCTATAATGATACTGCAGTATAAGTACAACAGACTATGTAATCAAACATTGCATTCACTATCCCTCGATTTAATGGCGACATTCAGGATTGCTTTTTTTTCAAAAAAAAAATAAATAAGACCACTTAAATTGGGGATTAATAGGCACCCCAAATCTTTTAATGAAAGGAAATATTGATGTCTCTGTGTACAAAACGTTCATACTTTTGAACGAAGCCTATTAGCTGTCAGTCTGAACCAATAAAATTGATTTCCAAAAACAACCACAGTTATGAAGTGCTCCCAAGTTTAACGAACTCCACCCCCCGTGTTGAACGTTTTGGCCATAATTCATCTCAATGGTTGTCAAGGCAAAATCCAAATCTGACTATACATGATGATTTGATTAGTTTCAAAAAAAACTTTCCCAGGGATCAACCCAGGTTTTGCAAAATCAATTGACCACAACTCGAATTTATATGTTCCTATGTTCTGAAATTTGGAAGTACAATCTTGTCAAGCTGGAGTCGTCCCTTTTCTTTTCGAGTTAGATTTTGAGTTGAGCATTCGCCTTCCATGGACTAATCCCTACATCTTTTAGAAAACAGGTCCGCCAGTTGATTTGATTCCCTGCAAACAAAACATGGAGCATCAGATAAAGGTAACATCTCTAACAAATCATGGTATATTGTCCAGAGCCCTTTTACAGGAGAATTTATGGCCTGAATTGCCATTTTTCAGTCAATTTCCACATTCAGATTGTGAATAGGTATATTAAGTTCATTGGCAAGTTGGAAACCTAACTTAATGGCCACGATTTCCTCAATTAATGGTGATTTGCAAGCTTCCAGCTGAGTTTTTCCATATATTAATGATCATGTGTCATTCCTAACAACGACAACTAATCCACTCAACTGTGAGTTGGCTTTCCATGAACCATTCGTGTTGATTTTATATCTAACATTAATCGGTTTATCACATTTTGTCAATGTACTCCTCTTCTGATTCTTACTAAAATAAGGCACAATCCCAGATTAAATCCAGTATTGATGATTCAATCTCGCCTGCTTTATGGGAAATGCTGTAAGAGAATCTTTTGTTAACTCTCTGACTTCTTTCCAAACTATTGTTGTCAAGATATGTATCTCATCATTTAGCTTCCTATTCCGTGCAAGCCACAATACCCAACATACAAAGATTGGTGAGATTCTAATTAGAATATCATTTGTGGGATCCGAATTGCTTTTAGAATTATAGTATGCTGATCTATCCCAAATATCCATAAAATCCATACTCTATAACATCATAAATTCATGCAATTTATCTCACACCCATGTTGCAACTTGACAGTCATTAAAATAATGAGAGATAGAATCAGTACTAAGACACGAGCAGCATTTTGAGGCCATTTTGATTCCAAACAACATCAGATTGTTATCAAATGGTAAGAGATTATTCAATAACCTCCAAAAGAATGCAAAAAAAAATTGGGAGGTACCTGAGCAACCTAAATGTATTGTAGGATCCTATTCGAAGTTCTTACATTTCTCATTACCTGGTATGCAGACTTGGAGGAGAATGCACCATTGATTTCTTGGGTCCATATTAATCTGTCACTGATGTGACGCTTAATTTGTATCTGAGATAAGAATGGGTGCTCATTTGGAGGAAAAATTTGCAGGTAATCATTAATGAAATCTTGTCTTCTATGAATGAATTCTGCCAGAGATTGATCTTGAAAAGATACAGGTGTTTTTCCTTACCAACAGTTTATAAGCATTCCATCCCCTATCCAGTTACCCAACTAGAAGCTACATTTTCCATCCCCTACGAGAACCCTCGTGTTTAATTCACCTATTCCTGCTACTTCCGTTATTCTCTTCCAGGTGTGTGAGTCCCTACAAGTTACTGGAAAAGACCACAACAATCTAGACCATATTGTTTCACCTAATTGAAGCTTCCACCACAACTTGAAAGAGCATGCCTTAATTGTTGTTTTAATATCACAACTTCAAAGAGCATGCCTTAATCTAGACCATATTATCTCTCCAGGATTGCTTATTGTCAACATATTCATTCTAAAATTGAAAGTAATATATCACTCTTTCAATTTCAATTATCATAGTTCATACATATTTAGAATCGAGTTCAATTAAATCGAGTAAACATCGTGCATCTCTTACCGTGCATCTCTTACCGTGCATACAGAGTGCTAAATAGTAAAAATAAATAAATAAATAGGTCCAGTATCAAAGAATTAAATACATGCTCGGCAGCACAAGTTAATCCATTAATCTACAAGCAAGGTGTGGAGAATTGTGGTTCTGACAAATTTAATAGCATACACATGGTTCGTAATTGATTTGAAGTCAATTATTCCCTTTTCAACTTCATTTATAATAGTTCATCCTTATTTGGAACCGAAGTTAATTACATCGGGCAAACGTTGTGTATATCTCGCCATACATACAAAGTGCTAAATAGTAAAAAACAATAAATTAGTTCCAATATTAGAGAATTAGATACATGCTCGAAAACACAAGTTAATCAATTAATCCGCAAGAGTATCCTTCAAATAGTTCCACAATCAATCCTTCAAAATAGTTCCAGGTTAACACAACCACATAGCATTCATTAAAAAAAGAAAAAGAGAAAGAGTATCTCAATGGGAGTAAAAAGGGCATTTTGATGCCACAAATATTATTGACAAGGCAATGATGTCATCAGAAGGTAAATTTGCATTCACCAGCTTCCACATGAAAACTAAAACTTTTTCTGAAGTTTAGAATGCCAAACCTTTTTAAGAACTGCTAGATTTCAGTCACTGCCTGATATGCATGCTTGAGCTGAAAGTTTCCATTTGTTGAATCTTTCCAAATGAGTCTATCCTCAGTGTTTGGGTTCAGTTCAACTAGCTGTAATGTGTTGAGTATATGTTGAGAAATGTCTTGTACCTGAGGGAAGAAAATTGTTTCTTAGAGATGAAATCTGAGATGCTAAAGGTATTAAGGTAAGCAGCTAAGGGCACAAGTGTTATAAGCATCCAGGTCCTGTCCAATTACATTGGTAAAAACTTGTTGATCATTTACCTAGTAACACTCTAGTATTCAGTTCAGCCAGAGAAACTGAAACCACAGAGTGATGCTTAGTTGGTATTTCCACCACAGTTTTAGAGAGAGAGAGAGCTTTAGTAATGTCCTTAAAACTTTCTAAGACCTATCCATTATGATTCCTAGGTAAGCATCAACTTCACCATGATTTTTCTACCTTTTTTTTGTCCATTTTCAGCTTCACCCCAGAAAAACTTAGACAGTTTCTTTTCTAGGGTTTTAATGACAGAGTTAGGGGGTTTTAAAACTACCATAGATGTTGGAGGGTGGAGACACAACTGAGTAAATAAGTGTCAGTTCACTGCCATAGATAGCCACTTGTTCTTCCAAGTTAAGTAGTTTTGTATCACACCGTTCAAAAAGGTGCTGAAAATGTAATTTTTTTATTCTTCCAACATTAATAGGGAATACCAGATAAGAAAAGGGAAATTCTTTTTTTTTTTCATCCCTAGCTTTCTTCTGATTAAATAAACCTGGGCCTTAGTAGCATATCTACTTACAAAGAAACTACCATTTTCACAATTTATTTCTTGACAAGAAGCCTCTTCAAAAACACCAAGAAATTCTTTGAGCCCTACGACAGATTGTGTTGTTAATTGCAAAAAAAAATAAAAATTGACAGCGTCATCAGCACACCTTAGATTGGAGAAGGGCATGCCTTGTGTTAGGTAGCTGAAAATGATTCAGTTTCCCATTACTGAAGGTGAAAAGCTTAAGCTTCTGGAAAATGCTTCAGTAAAAATATTGAATAGGAGCGGGGAGAGTGGACCTCCCTGTTTTCTTCCTTTGCTGGATTTAAACAGGTTTTCCATTTGTAATCACATAAATTCTGGCTAAGGATAGATTAGAGAGTTTGATGTCAGTAAAATCTGAGGTGAAACCAAATGTTGTTAGTATTAGTTTTAAACATTCCCAATATACCCTGTCAACGAATTTTGCCAAATACGATGATAGGATGCAGTTAGGTTTCTTTTGTTTTTTTTTGTTTAAAAACTTTGTCATTTCCTTTAAATAAATGTGAGATTATCAGAAATTTCTCTGACTTTCGTGAAGGCGGATTGATGCCGTGGAATAATTTTGGCCATGTATGAAGAGAATCTATTAGCTAGCAGTTTTGAAATTTTGATAGGCGAATAAGGCAAAAGTCAGCAAAAGTGATTGGTGTTTCTTTTTTTAGGTACTCCCTCCATACCACTTTAAACTGCACACTTTTTGGTCAACTTTCTCATACAATGTTTGACCAACGATAACTTTATTTATGTATAATAATGGTGTATTAAAATTTGATGTTTAGAAAATACATCATGCAGGGTATCTCACATAATGATATTCGTGATTAAAATTTATGGTCAAATGTGTCTTGAGAAAGTTGACCAAAAAGTATGCAGATTTAACCGGTGAGTATATAATAAATAATAAGACAGATGTGCTAGATATTCCATTTGGAATCACGGAACATGAGAAGCAATGCTCAACATCATGTCCCAATTTTTTGAAAAAAGCCTTAGCAGTGTAACCATGTGGGCCAGGAGGCCCATTTTGGTTTAAAGAGCATACAATCTCCTTGATTTCCTACAGGGTAGGGGTTTTGGTTTATCCTGCTGGGTGATGAGGCACGGGATTTGTGGGAGGAAATGAGACTCAAATTTTGTAGAGCTATGAAAAGATCGGTGAAGTAAGAGATGGTCTCTTTTTCAATATCTTCAGGTTTCTCCAGCCACTGGCACACAGTGGTTTTTATTTTTGTGGCGGCTTGTTTAATTCTCTTTTTGGTGAAAGAATTTAGTATTCTCATCAACTTTCTTAAGCCATTTAACATTAGCCTTTTGTTTCCGAAACTGATTTTCCTCTTTTAAAGCCTCGAGCAAATGTGTTTTTTATTTATGCTTTAGGTCTATTAGGTCAGTTTGTGAGTTGGCTGTCTCATGCTTTATTTCCTGTACTGTGAGTTTTTTTTATGCTTTCTTAATGTTTTAATCCCTGTTCCGGTCTTTTAGAGTCTATCTTAAGCTTCAGAAAAATCCTGATTATTCCTTTTTATTAAATAGAGTTCTTTTTCTTGTTTCTGCATGTTTTAGGCTGAACTTTATGGGTGTTAGAATAATCACCTTATCCAGCCATTGCACACTAGAACTTTCTCCCGCAGCATCATCAGATTCAACTTCAGAGTCTTTTAAGACTGAAAACCTTATGAGGGTTGTTTATGGGAGAGAGTTAGACATGGGAATGAGTACCAAAATCTGATTGAGAAGGGATGGAGGAGATACCTGGGTATATCCTTGCTTCACTGATGTTTTAGTGAATCAGAGTCTTGAGTCTGTTTTTGTGATGTTTCTAGGATGTTTATGAGATGTCCCTGTAAGTAATGTGATGTTTCTTTTATTTTCCAAACTAGCCTCATGACTCTGATCCTGAGCATCAGATTGTTTTTGAGACTGACCATGTGTCTAAGCCTGCATCTTTTCCTGGATTTTAGTAATCTCTTTGGTTGCTTTATCTATACCAGGCTTAGAGCATGTATTAATTTTTAAAAAAAACCGCTCCAGAAACCGAAAACACCCACAGTGATGATTTCTAAACCGATTTTTAGTTAAAAAATCGGTCCCTAGTTTCTTGTGCGGAAACCGATCAAGGAACCGGTTCACGTGGGAGCTGCACTTCTCCCATCAGCCCATCATCTTTGACCCATGAGTGGGACATGTGTCGGCCATTTAGTGCCCCACGTGTCCCACTCAATGAAAACACTTCATTTGTAAACAAGAAAATTATTTTAAAAATCCGTAAATTTTAAAAAAAATCTGGAAAAAATATATTTATTCACAAAATATTAGATAATTTATTAAAAAAAAATCAAAATTCTATTTTAAAAATAAAAATGTATTATTAAATTTCACATTCAACTTATTTTGAGTGGACAAATTCAATTAAAATAAAAAATATTTCATTTCTAATACAAACCAAAATTAATAATTTTGAAAATAATGAAAATTAATTGGTAGAATTATAATTTAATATTAAATTTCACATTCAACTTATT
>JAULKM010127329.1:0-19970 GCA_032355605.1 Rubia tinctorum | reverse complement strand
ATGATGATATTAGAGTCTATATACTAATTGAAATATATGGTCAAACATGGTACGAGAAAGTTGACCAAAAAATAGGCCAAAACTTCTGGTACGGAGGAAGTAGGACATAATTGATTGAATAGTACCAATTTATAATTTTATAGAACCAAAATAAATTGAAGTGCAAGTAAATTGCAAGGAGCAATGCCCGAGTGCGTGAAAACAGATATTCCATACACCTCTTTGAATGATTCACCTTTCTTTTTCTATTACTTTTAAACGAAAATATTTTGTCATTAAAATTTAAAATATGCATATCAATTAATTATAAAATTTTAATATTAAAAAGTATATAGATTATAAAAAAAATCTAGCAGAAATTCATATAATGATATTATTATCTTCGTATTAAGCAAATCCAGAAACTCCCAGTCTCTTTGAAATCTTTCACCAATTTGATATTTGATCATTTCGCCATTTGAATTTTATCAATAAATCTGAATTATATTCTATCATTTCGACATTTCAACTTTTATCAAATTATTTTTGATCATTTCGCCATTTAACTTTTATTTAAACATTTAATTATCTGGATATAGAGGTAACAACAAACAAAACCCTTAACATTACCTCACTTTGCTTTTTCCCTTTATAAGCCATTACAGCTAGAAAATTTAATGTTCAATTAGTTTTTATTTATTGAAAAAATTACTACGAGTTTGACTATTTAGATACTCCATTTGTACCAATTCAAACTGCATACTTTGACTTTCATCAGTTGACTCAAAAATGTTTGATCCTCAATATATTTTATTAAGGATAATTAAAACTTGTAAAAAGTTGATATTATGAAAATATATGTTATAACGAATCTAATAAGGTATCCATCAATAATATTTATACTTATACACCTATTCAATTTTGGGGTCAAAGTTAAAAAGTTCTGACTAAATAAATAGTTAAATTGCAGGTTGAATTGAGACAGAGGGAGTACGTGTTAGGGTAATTATGTTAGCATTTAATGACCTATTGTCTTTATTATTCTTCACATGTGGGGTAATAATAAAATTTAATACGTAAAAAATAAAAAATGATGTCATAATTACATTTCGAAAGGTCAAATAGAGACGCCAAAAACATGTTTCTATTCACTACGAAATATTTTTAATCAAAATGAAAATAAAATTACAAAGCCAGTTGAATAGGGCCTGAAGATTGTATGGGCCGATGAGACTGGAAGGCCCAGCCCACATAATTTTGGAAATGAGCAAATTGGCCGCTTCAGCTGGGTGGTTAGCGTCGAAAAATAAATGGTGACTAGGATCGTCACAAAGCTCGAATTGGGAAACTCCTCTTTTACCCCCACAGCTATTTTCACCTCTTAATGGACCACTTCCACAACATGCACTCTTCACTTCATTAAAACCTACAATTTCAAATTTGATGACAGTAAAACCATCAAAAAATGATCAAATTTAATGTCACAGCTCGATTAATTTCTTATAATCATACCGTTTTGCAGTGGATTGGTGAAGATACGAAGCGCGGTACTGGAGAAGGCAAAGTAAGAATGCTTGAAACCGCACAGATTCTCGTTTAGATACTGGAGTTGGTGGCACCAATCCTTGAAATGTTTCTTCGAGAGCTACGGCACAGCCGGATGCAAAGTTGAGGCTGTGAGAAAACAACTGATTATTACCATTATCACCAAGAAATGGTGGGATTAATGGAAGTTTTACGAATTCAACTGCCAAAAATAAAATAAATAGACAGTCACGATCTACTATAGTTAAACAAATTGATATGTACTATACAAAGGTGACATGACCATTGGCGTTATTTATTGAGTTCTAACACGCTTTCATAAGTGCAGCGGTATCATTCAGCTAGCACATAAACGCGAACAGAGATAGGTGGAAACATACATCCACTTGACTAATATTGGGTTACGATGTCACAAAGCTATCTGGTACTGTGTAGATGTGACTCGTAACCTTATATACTTCTCACAGTAACTTGCTCGATTAGTATCATCATATCATGGATGGAAATTAATCATTTTGCTCAACGAGTCGTGTGTTTCTGTATCTAAGAACGTACCGATAAAATCGGGAATTATTCGGCCGTCGCAAAATCTTCCGGTAGGGTTGTTGAAGAAGGAATCTCCACAGGGTGGGAAATTTGCCTGCAGCTGGGTGCTTGTGTTGATGTTGTTATTGTTTCCTGCGTAAAAAAAGTGAATCCCCGAACACAAAGAGAGCGGAAACGTCGTCGTTTTGATAAGAACAATGAGAGGGAAATGCAAGAAATCCCAGAATGATGTGTACTAGAAATGAATTGGTTTTTAGCTATAGTTACTAAGAGAAGTTAGCATTGGAAGAATGCTTTCAAATTGTAGCAATCCCTATGTCTCTTATTGAAGTTGAAGGAGGAAGCCGAAGACCTATTCCACCATTCTGCCGCCATTTGGCCGTAAACTGCCTCAGTAAGATGGTACGAGTCCCAAAATACGTAATTTTTTGGATTTTCACACAACTGAAAATCTCGTATCTCAATCATAGCCTTTCGTCCTCCACAGTTGAATACTCCTCCGAATGATCCCGCTCCACAACATGCATTCTTTCCTTCTCTCAGACCTGCAAATATAGTACGATGTTTTAAATATAGGATTTGAATTTCGATACCGCTTGAAATATGATGGTTCTGATATTGAAAAAAAAAAATCTTTACTAAATTTGGAGGGATGGTTCATCCTTTGCCCAAGAGCTATGTTGAAATCCAAGAGTGAATACTTGAACCCCTCCAATTGATGTTGCATTTTGTGCAACTTTTTGTTTAGTGCCTCGTTGTGTAATTTTGCCAAAATTGTGGCTTCTTTTAGGCAACCACTAGCATTTTGTTGAAGTATCCTAAGTCCAGGAAAGCATCCCAAATCCCCCAAGTTTAAGAATCCAAATTTTCTACCTCCTTTCTTGTAAATAGCCTGCACAAATTATGAAATGTAGAAAACAAACAAAAAAAAACATTACTTTTATCAATTTTACATAATTAAGATAATAATGAATGCAATGACGAATTCTGAAATTATAAAATGGGTTTAAAGTAACATTGTAGAAGTATAAGGAAATAAAACTTAGAAAAATCTTTAAAATGGTGATGCACTCGGTTTGTGTTGAACTGAACTAAAATAAAAATAAATTTAGTAAAATACACTGATAATAAGGTTAACTTAAGTTAAATTTCATCAAATTTAAAGACAGTTAACTTGAAAATAGAATCATTCTTACCATAATCACATCACTCATTTTCTTAATAACCTTTTTCGTTACATGATTCGGAAAGTATGATTGTTTGGAATCGGTGAGAAAGAGGTTAACATAGTCGTTGGTGCCGATACTAAATAGGTACACTCCATTCGATACGATGGCGTTTGAGTCATTCTTGCCCAAATTTTGTCTCAACTTTGTTATCACTTTCTGATAATATGATAATTGTGTGTTGAGGTCGATCACCTGAGATACAAGATTAATTATCTTAGCAATTAGTTTTAGGATATATGGCATTTTCATAAATTATGTAATAATAATTGTATACCGTAATTTAAATATTGTCTTGTATTTTTATACTTAAGCATAGTTTATTATATAAATTTTAAGTTAAAATATACAATATTTAAGTTAAGAAATTCAATATATAAGTTGAAAATATCATGATTTTTCACTAGTTTATGAAAATACCGTTTTTAACGAATGAACTCTTAATGAGTATGGTGTTCACCCGTTCCACTTTTCTTTTTGAGACGTCCCACTATTTTATTCATGATTTTCTCTATTACTATTTTTACTATGAAGGAATCATTAATTATCCTCTATTAGTTATTTAAGTTAATATGGAGTATTGTTCCATCATTTCGTTTTGTTTTCTTCCGATTTTTTTACACTCATTCACATTTTTATTTATGTCGTGTTAGGAATAAATTTGTGGAACGGAAATAATAGCATGGAATGGTGAACCTAAAATAAACATAACACCTTGTGCATTTAAGAAACAAGGCCGATAAACTTTATCAATTAAGGTCTTGTGCTCTTAATATAATTTTTTTAATGAACTGAATTGAATTCAAGTTACTAAAATTAAATATTATAAATAATAAAAATGATAACTAAAATCAAACTGAATAATATAAATTTAAAATTTAACTGAGTTGAAGAGAACGGAATCTAAGAAAATAATAAAATAAAAACAGGAATACACTTCATATAATAGAAGGACAAACAAATTTTGTTTCTGGGCTTTCGGGGGCCTGATTCTGACAAGCGGGGGCCCACAAACCCTGGGGTGTAATTTAGGTCCACTGCTTTTATAGATAGAAAGTCAGAGGAAGACCAAGAAAAAGAAAATTATCTGCCTAATATTTCAAAGTTAGAAATACAAAACATTTTTTTACTCTAGCTTAAAAAATCACACAATATTCTTAAGAATATGTTAGGTGCAGTTCACACAAAATGACTTTTGGAATGCCAATAGTAGGCAATATTCCAAAGTTCATGGTAAAAAGTAGCATTACTTTTAAAACACAAAGTTTTAGCCATTTTATATGTCAAGACTTCATACATACCGATCCCCGGAAAGTCTCCTCCAATGCACCGGCTCCCGCCGACGCAAAGTTCACCCCCCGCCGGTAGTCTCCGAGCCCCGGTTGCAAGTACGGTGATATCAACGCCATTTTCGCATATTCAGCTGAGAAATATATTTAGAATTCAGAATACGAACCGTCACGGATCATCCATCTTGGATCAGGAAAATCGTGAAAAACAAACTCAATACTAGAACAAAATGATTACGCCTAGACTCCACAAGCGTTAATTGGGACGTGGAAGTCAAGACCTAGTGGACTTGAGTGAGTATACCATGATCACACACTTATGTTACTCGGGATACAATGCATAGGAAGCCAACGACTTAATCTAACTCATATTGCAAAAAAAGGTAATCGGGTATGTAGTGGCAAAACCAGAATAATATTTCAGAGAGGCTCAACTACAAATTCCTCTGGGAAAAACGAAAGGAGTGGCAGAACCAAAAAATCCGATGACTCCCTAATGTTAATATTCGTGCTACCAGATCTTAGGAGTGACGCTAACGAACACTCGTCACCCCTAATTCCGCCAATACAGTTATGAACAACACTAAAGCACGTGATCCTATCATAAAAACATCATGATATAAGCTAATGTAATGCACGGTGGAGGATTTACCGATGAAATCGGAGATTAGGCGGCCGTCGGAGAACCTCCCAGTGGGGTGGTCGAAGTAGGATTCCCCATACGGCCAAAAATTGGCTTGGTCGAGAGAGGTGGTGTTAATGTAGTTGTTGTTGCCGGGGTCGAAGTACGAGTCTCCGAAGATGAACATAGCGGTGGCAGAACTGGCGGCACTGCCACAACCTCCGCCATCATTGCGGCGGCCCTCCACCGTGTACGATGATAGTAAGAGTAGCAAGAATTGTGCGACACAGACAAATTCCATAACCGGCAATATTATGGGAGAGGGATGGGCTGGGATTTGTTTATGGCTTTCTGCATCATCATTAAATGCTATTTTAAGAAAGTGTTGTTATTTTTTAAAAAATATTTTTAATATTGTGTAATTAATTATTTTGTTAGTGTGTGGATCAGTGTGGACTGTGTGATAGGGAGAGTGTAGATGAGGTAGCATGAGGAGTCCTTTTCCATTATGTTACGGGACGGATCTCTTAAAACTGACACTTTATAATTTAAATTAATTTAAATTATGATAAATAAGTAAATATATTAATGAGTTGATAAGAAAATTTATTATTTTGTATAAAATATAATGTAAATATTTTAAAGATAGATTAAAATAAAAAAAAAGTAAGAATTTTAAGAGAAGTGAGGGGTTTTTTACACAAAGTTAAGCTACTATTCTTTTCCTAAATTTAGTGGGATGGGACTCTTTAATTTAATTACTCATGATTAGTTTTTGAAGATTTTGGATGGGACAAAAGGCCAATGTCAAGTGATAGCTTGCAATTTCGAGAGAGAAAAACTATTCCTTCGTTTTTGAATTAAATTTGAAAATACTCTCTCATTTTACGTGGATTGAAATTCATAGATTTATTCATTCTTATATGATAAGTTGTGAATCTCTAAAAAAATGATTGTGAATTGACTATATCTTAAAAAGGATGTCAGTTCTTAAAATCATACTATATCCGTTTTATTGGATGTGACACTATAGCTATAAATATTTGAATTTAGATGAATGAAATGAGTGAATGAAATTGAGTTTAAAAAGGAAAAAAGTATAATGAGTGGATGAAATTGAAAGAATCTTGTCATATGGAAAGTGTGTCAAATTCACAAAAACAATCAAAAAAGGAAAGTGTGTCACACCCAATAAAACGGAGGGAGTACTCTCTCTGTTTCTTTATAAGTGACACCATATATTTAAATGTTTGGATTTAGGTGGGAAAAAAATAAGTGGATGAAATTGAATGCAAAATGTAAAAAGTAGAATGAGTGATGAAATTGAAGGAATCTTACCAAAAATGGAAAGTGTGTCAATGTAAAATAAACAACCCAAAAAGAAAAGTGCGACAATAATAAAGAAACAGAGGGAGTACAACAATTACTAGTATGTCCAGATTAAATTGCACAAAACATTTTTCACAGTCACCAATACACACGTTTGACAATATATGTAAATATGTATAATAACGGTACATGAGAAATTAATATTTAAAAACTACTCCGTCTGTTTCTTTATTATTGACACACTTTCCTTTTTGGCGTGTTTCTTTTTATATTGGCACACTTTCAATTTTTGGTAAGATTCCATCAATTTCATCCACTCATTCTACTTTTTACATTCTACATTCAATTTCATCCACTCATTTTCTTCACCTAAATCCAAACAGTTAAACCTATGGTGACACTTATAAGAAACAGAGGGAGTACTACGGTTTGGAAATGAAAATAGAATAAGGTAGATTCAACATGGAATGTGGGAAGTTTAGAAATGAAAATGGAATCAGGTAGATTGGAGATGGAAGTGAAATGTGAAAGATATTGAAACGTGGGAACTCTTGCAAAATGAAAATGAAATGCGAGCACAAATGTCATTAGTACGACATCAAAATAGCCTACATAGATGAAGTAGTACAATTAGTACGTCATTTCCCAGTAAACTAGAAAAGAAATCCTCTACTTCATTTGTGTCAACCGAGGGTAATTTGGGTATTTCCATCTTGGTGTCTTGGTTTCATTCTCCTCCGAAGGGGTGGCAAATGGGCGGACGGGTCGAATATAGGTCGGGTAATATGGGTTGTAAAAAATATGGGTATGACCCATTTTGAAATGGGTTTAAAACGGGTCGGGTAAAATGGGTCAAGTTGAAACTAGCTCAATTCGCGGGTTGAAAATCACTCAACTTGCTAGTCAAAATGGGTAAATATGCGGGTTTCAACCCTTACGGTCAAAATTTAAACAAATATGGGTCGACATATAAATAGTAGAAATATAAAAACTAGATTGACAAGAATGTGTGGAGATGGTCAACAATTTTCGGAGCTCTGTGTGACTGTGTTTTGGGATTGACAATTATATGGAAGTGTTTCATTTCCTCTGATGTTTTCTTTACATTTCCTGAAGCTGAAGTCAAACTTTGGAATTGTTATACTCTTAGAATCTATTCAATTAATCGAAGTTCAAACAACTAAACTAATTCACCACAAATTCTACTACAGGAGAAAAGAAAATTTTTAACGGAGCTGAAAAATTATCAACTGCTACACATGTACAGAACCAAAAATTAAAAAGAGTGAAGTGCTGAAATGACCCTATGTTTTGGTCGAAAGTGTCAATATGAACCTGTAAAATCTGAAAGTGCAATTATAACCCTAATATTTGATCAAAAGTGCCAATATAACTCTGGAGACCATAATTTGGTCAGAATTACATGAATTGACTATTATACCCCTTATAGAATTAAATTTTTTAAAAATTAAAAAGACTGTATTATTTATTAACAAAAGGTTTTCCATTTTCCCTTTGTTTCATCCATTTTCGAAGGTGTTCTTTGTTTCACCCAGAAGAAGATCCATTTGCGCCGTTCTCCATTTTTTTCAATTCTGAACCAGAAGAAGAAACCCTGACTCCAACCCCCTTCTCCATAGCGATGGTCTCCATTTTCCGGCACTTGGCTGAGCGGCGCCGAAAAATGGTGGCGGATGGTGGCGTAAGTACGGCTGTGTGGGTGGTGGGTCTGGGCGGGGCAAAGCAGCGGCGGTGTGGGCTTGGCTGAGTGAAGGCGGATTTGGGTGGAGCAGCGGCGGGTCTGAATTGGTCTGGGCGGGTATGGGGGTGGATGTGGTTCAGCGGCGGATGGAGTAGAGTGGTGAGGCGGAGTTCGTGCAGAATCCCACACCATTCCTCCTTGTTTGCATTCTCTATGTCAGCATCAATCCCACCACCCATTTCTGGAAACTTAAAACACCAAGTTTAGCTAAAACAAGAGAAAAAAACACACACAGAGAATGAGTGAAGAGAGGCGGCGGTAGTTGCCAATTTCTTGAATGATTCAATTTGACTCGGAGATTTTAGTTATGTAGGGTTTTGACTAGGAGATGGAAGGCTGTGATTCCAAATTTTTATTTTTACATTTTTAGTTTTAAGATTAGGGTTATTTTAGTCTTTTTTGATTTGGTCAACGCCGGAAAACTACTGGTCAATGCCGGAATAGTGTCAAAAGGTTATATCGGCACATTTGATGTAAAAGTTAGGATTACAATAGCACCTTCACATTTTACAGGGTTGTATTGGCACTTTTGTGAAATAATAGGGTCATTTATGTATTCTGCCCTATTTTTTATTGTGAGATTCATTTTTTTGATGCTGATGTTCTATGATGAATATATTTATTAATGGTTCTGAGTTCTAAACATATTATAACAAGTTTTGGAATAAATTTTAAGGTGTATTGGTTTTTTTTAATTTTGTTGTTGATGTTTTCTGCTTTTTAGATAGGTTTAGGTAAGTATAAAGATGTTTACATTTACTCATGTTTAGGTTCATATTTTATATAATGAGGTTTCTAATGCATATCTTTCTTGGTGTTTTTTTTAAAAAAAAATATGATTTTTGATATTTTTGTTATTTCATAATGATATTTTCTCTTACTTGGCTGAGGTTTCATTTTCCACTGACAGAGGTTCTAATTTTTTCATACATTTTCCCCAGCTTGAAATTTAAGACCACTTGCATGGTTTCCAAATTTGTTGAGCTTTTGGATGAGTTGAAAGCATCTCAGATTAAACCTGTTGAACAGATTGGCTTTGGTAGTATGTTGAGATTTAGGATTAGGCGTGTGCCTAAAGATTTGGTTCAAATTTTGATATAAAACTTTAATTCTAGTACTCAAGTCTAGGAGGTTGGTAGTAACAAATATTCACTAGAAGAATGACATATTTTACATGTTCCTACTTCCTATATCTTATAAGGCTATTATTGAGGTGAGTCATAAGGGTTCAGGTAAGGCTGTTGCGGATGATGATAATTCAATTAGGCTTAATTGAATAGAAAAATACGTGTGTTGGATAGGATTATTACTGTGAAGGATTCATATAGTGCCATCCCAAATCCGTTGAGAGAAGATCAAATGCCTGAGTTTAAGCGTATTTTCGTGATGTTTGCTTTGGTGTGTTTTTTTAACTTCTATTGCTTGTAGCACTGCAGATTTGCAGATAGTGAGTTCCATAGAAGATATTGATCAGATTTCTAGTTTTGATTGGTGTGGATTTGTGTGGAAGAGGTTCTGTGGGAGTATTTATAGGATTAAGCATTCATAGAAATTCAATTCTGTGAATGCATGTTTGATCATCCCACTTCTTACTTTCTTTTACCGCTATCTAATTCCGAGATTTAGTGATCCGATTGACCTTCCATTGCACCAACATCGGGATACCGAAACTGTGAATAAGTTTTGTTATTTGTATCAACGTGGAGGTTACATTGGTTTTCTTAGAAGTAGTCATCAATTTCTATTGAGTGACAATAGAGTGTTGGTTGGTTGTATTCTGATCAGAAAGAATATTTCTTCTGCTGCTGGAGCATCGTCTTCGAAGAGCAGCAAGTGCTGCGTCATTGATCTAGAGTTGCTTCTTGGTTTGGAGGATGATGAGGAAATTGAGCGGACTGCAAAAACTTATAGTTTTCTAATTTATTGATTTACTTCAGTTCCTTTTTTATCTGCTTTCTGTTTTTTATGTGCTGGTGTACATATTTTTTTATGTTGAGGTTCATTTTTTGTATGGTGAGGTTTTATTTACTTGTATGATTCTTGATGGTGTTAATTTTTTTTGTTGAGTTTCTAATTTATTGAGGTTCAGTTTAAATTCTGTATGGTGCTGAGTTTATGTTTTTTGGTGTTCTTTTAATGTTGTGACAATGAATTCAAAGACGTTGCATTGTTTAAATTTTTAGTATTTTATTGTTGAGGTTCGGGTTTTTTGTGACAAAGTTTACTGTTTTCATGTTGAGATTCAACATTCATATGTTTTTGTTGATGGTTGTCGGTTTTTTTTACGTTGCTGTTTTTTTATTGAGTTCTAAGATGATATGATGTTCATGATCTTCTGATTCATTTTTGTTTTGGTAGCCTTTGGAAGTTTCTATGAAGAAGTTCAAGAGGTTTGTTTCAATTGCAAGTGACCAATTTGCTGAATCTTTTTATAAGATCTGTGAAAAAAGCAAGGAAATAGGCCTTCAAAAAGGCAATGAAATAGACAGTCAAAAAGGCATTGAGGAAGGTCCGACTATTCCTGTGAAAGAGGGTATTATGAAGGAGGTTACTCCAACATTTGATGTACTTACAAATGATTATTTTACTCCTTGGGCCCTTGCTCAGATGGATTCATTGATCAAGGAAGTGTTTGAAAAAAAAGCAAGGGCTGCTGGGGTTGCCGAGTTACCTTCATTTGACCTTTTTAGGTTCATCAAATAACAGTCAAAATGTTGATAGGAATGTGTAGTTGTAGTATCATTTAGTTTGGGATTTGTAATGGTTTGTTGATGAACGGAAGTGTTTAGATTTTTATGTGTTGAGATCTGTTTTGGTTGTTGTTGAATTTGAAGACTGATGATTTGAAGTATCTATTTAAGTTTCAAGTTATGTTTTTAGTATTGATGTGTTTATTTTGTTTTTCGTTTACCAGATTATTGTGAATAATTGATGTTCCCATATTCGGCAATAAGGTTTATTTAAATTATGATGACGCTAATGCTCAGTTATTACTATTCAGTTTTTACACTGTTCAAGTTTGTTGCTTTTAATGCACTTTTATAGCTGCTGTAATCATTTCACCTAACTAATTATTTTTCTTCTTTCCAATAAGCAACCTCTTTACATTCTCTCTTGTTTATAATTTGAAGCATGAAATGTTCTTAGAAATATAAACTTTTTCTGCATTTCTTCTTTCTGCTTAACTTTGATATAAGACAAGTAGTTAATAATGTCTGAGATTCAAGTATTTTTTTAATAACGGTCATTTATTGTTTAGTGAGGTTTTGATTTATACTGCAAAATAATTGCAAAATGTAATAAAAGGAACCCACTTCCCATATTTAATGGAAGTATAGTAAGTAATGGAGGAGGGCAAAACGTGGCAATGGAAATCATAGGATAATGCAGATTATGTAGTAGTTAAGGACGTGTGTTATTATTGATAGAAAATCGTGATAATTATTTTGAAGTGTTCTAGTTTTTTTCCTTCGGGTTTTTATGAATATTTGACGTTTCTATTATTGGTAATGAGGTTTATTTAAATTATATTAACGTTGTCTGTATTCAATGTTCATATATTACTATTCATCTTTTTTACTTTTCAATTTGTAACTTTTAATGTACTTTTACAACCTCTATAATCATTACACCTTTACATTCCCCTAAAAAATATTTCCTTCTCAACAAGCAACCTCTTTAAATTCATGCTTCCATATAAGTTGAAACATGATTTTTTTTTTGTAGAAATATAACCTTTTGAATTCAAGCTTCTCAACTATTTTAACGTACTGAACTGAGAAAAAAAATGAAATCTGAAAGAACTGATTGGTCTGATATGAATGTTGATTTTTTGATTGACTTCGCATTGCGTCATCTTCTGCTTTGTGATTTCATGACAATGAGATGTGTGTGTAGTTCTTGGTGCGCTGTTGTGGGTAGGGGGTTCTTCAAGGAGTGCAACATTCCTCTGCTGATGACCCCGAAAGAAACAGATGGTGTTGATCGTGATTTTTTTGTTTGATGAAGAGGAAGGTTTCAATGACACTTAGTCTTCTTGAGCTCGGAGGAAGAAAGTGCATTGAGGTTTGGTTCGGGTCGCTATTGTTTTTAGATGAGCCAGGTGACGCGTTCTTGTTGAACCCTTTTTCGACTACTATAATTTAGCGTCCTAATTGTGGACAATCTTTTTGATATTAGTGGTTATATGAGGAAAGCTGGGTTGTCTGTTAACCAACTTCTTGTTCAAGTTTTCATGTTATGGTTGTTTTTCAAAATGGTAGTTTGGGAATTTGGATATCTGGGGATGATACCTAGACTAGGGTTGACAAAGCTTTGAAATTTTGTGATGTTAGTTATTATGAAGTTAATTTTAATGCTGTTTGTGAAGGTAGTGGTGGTGGTTTTGGAATTTGATATTCCGATCCTTTTGGATCAGAATTTAATGAGGCTCCCCTCTTGATTGGTGAAATTCTTGGCGTGTATGAAGATGTTTACTTTACGGAGAATCATTTGGCTGAAACCTCTGATGAAAGATTTCTTTTACTTAGGGCCCATTTTTTATTTGGTACGGGCTTTGACACACACACACACACACACAAATACATGAATTAGATGTGGCGAACATGTATTTTAGAAGAATTACTAGTTTGGGAAAAGATGCATTGTTTTTAGGTAACAATGCGTCTTTGATGGTTGATTTGTCTTCAACTTCTGATAGTATATTGAAGTCGAATTGTATCTACCTCACTAGTGAAGCCATGGAAGGTCATTTCTTGAGTGATGATGATTTTTTGTATGCGGGGACTTATGAGTTTGAAGGGGCTAGGTTAGAGCCATTAGATGATAGTTTTCCTGATCCTCACTCCTTCCATATATGGATTCGAATCGTTCCGGATTTTTATATCTTCATATTAGATTTATGTTTTCCAATTTTAATGTTGTAATTTGAATTCTTTTTAATGAAGAAGTTTCTATTTTATATATTGAGTTTTATGTATTCTGCAATGAGTTTAAGTTATTACAGACTGATGTTCCTCTGTGGACTTTCTACAACTTCTTTTTTGGAAATGAAGTTGTTGCATGAATTAATTTAAATACAAGTACTATAGAAAAGTAACCAGAAATTGCAAACATCAATGCCAAAAACTGTAACCTCAACATGTTGTATTGAAACTTTAGCAAAAGTATAAAAAACATTTCTTGTAATTCAAACTTTGCTTCATTCGAAAAGTGTTATGCCAAATGCTACAGATGTTCCTTATCAGTGAATGAGGTTTTTGCATAAGAAAGCGAGGTCAGAAAATCAACATTTAAAATGGAAACATTACCGATAATTATAATAACCTCATTCAGTATCATAGAGACATCAACAGAAGTACCAAAATTGTTCAGATACTGATCATGCTACTATTAATTTAGAAAAGGTCATCTAGAACTCAGTAAACATCAATATTGAAACTGCAAACATCTCTATTCTAAACATTAACCTCATTCATAATTCTATAAATATTGATTGATTTTATTACCTATATTACGCCTGTGATTTTTGTTTCTTTGTTCCCGATTTCCATTTTAGCCATCTTAGTCCATCTCAAGCTTATGCACTCGTTTGGGATTCTTGTTTCATTGAACATGTGCAATACATGTAAACTATGACTGCAGAGGAACCAGACATCATCAAAGTGTTTGTAGGAACATTTCACTTTTGCTTGCTAAGTTGCATTTGGCTTTGTGTATAGAACTGATTCTACTTTTGAGTTACTGATTTCGTGCAAAAATTCATAAATGCACATGGTTCCTCCGTTCATTCTGAGATATGCTCGTGATGCTATTCCGATATCTCACTGTAGCCTGAAATCTTTGTAGATCCTGTCTGTTTAGATTCTCGTTGCGTGTTTGAGGATTGATGGGCCTTCTTCTTCTTCTCTTGGTATTGCTTTGGAACGGTAGAACTCCCTCTCTACTTATTTGGTTTTCCAATTATGGGTTGTAGCACTGTAAGTCTGATAAAATTTGATGATTGTTGTAGTCTTTGATGTTTTGAAACTTACAGCAGCATTGGTATTCTCAATTCCTTGTGAAGAAAATGTCCTAGCTGAGAAGTAGTCCTTGCTTAGGGTTGTGCACCATTTATCTCAAAACATGTACAGTCGCTTGAACCAAGTATGATATTGTAGTTGATATTTGTTGATCATTTCTGCCAATTCTTTCTTGAATTTATCTCATTTGAGCAGAACATCAGGCACTTGTCAAATGCTTTGCTGAATTGAGAGTCGTTACTCAAATTGTCATAGTGGTTGGTGGCATTTTGTTTCAGATGCCAAATACAAAGTTTATTCCTTGTGTTGGGGTACACCTGCCATTAAAATATGCTCGTAAAAATCAGAATATTTGCTTGCATAAACAGTGTGAATCTAGATTTTTCAAACATCATATGCAGTTCATAAAATCATCATGAAAAAATAGAAACCCCAGGCCATATTATTCACTTATAAATAAATTAATAAAACAACCTCAGATGGAGGTTCTCAAATATCATCAGGAAAAAAAGAAACCTCAATTGATAATATTCTGACATCAACAAAAAAGAACAACATGCTCAACTTTAGATTTATAAAGCACCAGCGGGAAATTAAACCTCATTTTATATTATTCACATATCACCAATAAAAATATAAACCTCAGTCTATATGATTGAGATATTAACAAAAATAGCAACCTCAACTTCAGGTTTACAAAACATCAGTAGGTAAAAAAACAATTTATTTTAGATTAGTTAAACATCACCTAAAAATATAAACCTTATTATATATTATTGAAATATATGTAAGAAGATAAATGTATGTGAACTATACCTCCTGTGTGGCTTTTGCCATGACCTTGTCCTGATTTGTGAAAATAGTGATAGGCTCAATTTCTCACATAGATTTCTTGAATGTTTTCAACAACCACACAATTTTTTTTTGCAGTTTAATCATTGATGAAGGCACATCCACACATGAAATTCATTCTGTGATTGTTGAGGCTGGAAAATGAGCGCATATGAGGTTGTATTTGTTGGTTCGATATGTCATATCAAAAACAAACAAATCAACATATATCTAGAAATATTCAGCCATCATGGAATTCCTCCAGAATAGTGCAGACATTCTTCCCTCACTTTCGAGCTCTACTCTAAAAATAAGCCTTCTTCTTTTTCATTTTGTTCTGTGAGCACATCAATAATTTTTTTAGCATCTCCAGCTTCTATTTGTTTCATTCTGATTCTACTCATATAATTGATGTGATCCCTCATGGTGTACCCTATTAGCTCTTCACCTCCCACATCATTTACCATTTACATGTATTCATCTGCTGGTGTCAATCCAGCTTGTTCCATCGCTTTGATTGCTTTTCCCTTTTCGAGGTCTATTTTACTTTCGCTTCGGTGCAGATGTTGCCACTGAGAAGGGTGAGGTCATGATTGTGAGTTACAACATGCTGATGGACTGTGTACATGCCATCTTCTGCCATTTTGATAAACATCTTAGATCTGCATCATTTTCTTGTTAGAAAGAATTCCTTCCACTTCCTATTATTATTATCAACTTTAAGAGTTACGAACTTATTGTTTGTTCCAACTTCAAATGAACAGATATAGTATATACCCTTCAGCTTGTTGTCGTCAGTCCTACGCGTTGTCGATTCTCATATACTGAAACCTCTTACTTTTGAGTGGCGGAAGTATAGGTCTTCTAACTCTTACCATGTTCTTGCTGTCACCCCTTCCAAGCATTTGTAAACATCTATCTCCTGTATTTCATTATTAGCTCCTGTTCTACAAACATAAAATAGGAAAAGCAGTGAACCTCAACTCCTACATATAAACCTCAAGAAAGAAAACATGAACCTCATGAGATATTATGAATAGAATAAATTATTTTTTGGTCCCCAACATATCATCTTTTACCATCTTTTAGTCCCCGAGAGCAAAACCACATTTTTTAGTACCCCACAAATTCAAAGTAAAATTTTTGGTCCCTAAAACAAGATTGCGGATAGTTTTCAGGTAAACCGGCATCATTTCCGAAATGGTTAGGGGTATTTTTGTAATTTCACTTATTAAAAAATATTCTCAATTAAAACATTTCTTTTGATTTTCATCCATCATCATCTGTCTCCATCAGAGCTCTTGATTGGTGTCTTCCGCTGTTGATCGGCAACCACCGCCGACACTACAATCGCACTGCAACCGCTCTGCACACGTCGATTCTTCTTCTTCTTCCTCTCCTGATTGGCATCCACCGCGCTCGGCAAGATCAATGAGTGGCGGAGCTTCTGCTTTGGAGGACGTCGAAGAAATGGCGGCATATCCACAGCGAGACCGCAGTGTAGCGAGGCGACGACGATTGTGCTACGGTTTGTGAGGCTCCCATGACGGCGATGTGAGGTTGCGGTTAGGCAAGGCGACTACGTTGCTTTGCTTTTTCATCAGGCGCATCAGATCCACTCAAGTCTATGAATAAAATGATACGTATGAAGAAGATGATATGCGCGTGTAAACAAGCGCCAGCGATGGCGATGGATGACGACAACGACGGAAAACAGCGGACTAGACGACACCAATTGATTCTTCACCCCTTCGCCATCGAGGGCATCAATTGATTCTTCACCCCCTCGTTGTTGCCTTCTCGCCGCTCAGCCCCTCTTTGAATTATTTTTCTCTTCGAATCAAACGGCTCAATTTGGCCATATGAAACCCCCCTCCTCCTTGCCTCCACCAAACTCAGCCCACCCGCCACTCGCCAACTCCATTCACGTTCACCTACTCCGTTCTTCACCAGCGAGTAGAACGGAGATTGAAAATCAAAGGGTTGGGGGAGTTTTTATTTTTGATTTTTTTAATAAGTGAAATTACGAAAATACCCTTAATCATATCGGAGAAAATTTTGGTTTACCTAAAAATCACCCGAAATCTGGTTTTGGGGACTGAAAATTTCACTTTTAATTTGTGGGGTACTAAAAAATGTGGTTTTGCTCTTGGGGACCAAAAGATGCTATGTTGGAGACCAAAAAAATAATTAAGTCTTATGAACAACTCAACAAAAGCAACCTTATCATCATAAAGACGAAACAATAGGAGGAAAAAAACAAAATTCTCATGCCATAACCTTCACACATCATCAGGATAAGCATAAAAATTAATAGAAAAGATAAGAAACTCATGCTATATTCTTTACACATCAAAAGAGAAACAAGGAGCATTATTCATATATTGATATAGATTTATAGATCAAGGATTCCAAGTTACAGCATAATGTACTAACATTGCAATACATACATCACCTTATTAAAAATAAACCTCATTTTGTGTATATAGACATCATATTTTTTAACAATAAGCCTCAATTCTTCGTCGCAATTACCTGCGATTTGCAGAATCTCATGTTTGTCCTCATATTTTTATTTATTTTGATCGGATATCACAGTAAGTTGTTGATTTTTCTAGTGAGGTTCACGCTTCTTGTTTTTCCTATCAATTCGATCAATTAGAACATCGGCTTTATCACATTCATGAAAAAATTGAAGCGGGTTTTAGGAGATTTTTTTACCATATCGAATCTTCATAATTTTTGTTGTTTGAAGCTTCGTCTGTGTTCATCATTTGAATCCTGACACTACTTCAAAATAAGGATAATGTAACACTTTCCTTACAACACTCATTACAAATGTTACAATTGTTTATAAAGTGTTACTTAAATATTTGAAAAGTGTTACCTTAGATCTAATGCAGCATCACCTAAGGTAATACTTGTAAAAGTGTTACATTAGCTGCTATTGTAACACTTTGAACCTATTGCAATACTTTTACAAGTATTACCTTAGGTGATGTTGCATTAGATCTAACGTAACACTTTTTAAAATTTAGGTAACACTTTTCAATATTTATGTAATACTTTTCAAAGGTTTAAGTAACACTTTATAAGCTATTATAATATTTTTAATAAGTGTTGTAAGGAAAGTGTTATGATAGTTCTAATTTGTAGTAGTGTGATTGGAGGTGAAATGGTTGAGATTAGAGGTGAAATCATTGATATTGCGTTGAGGTTTGATGAACTTCAGATTTATTGAAATTTAGATGAAATCTAGGGGTATGAGATCAGGGAGGGAGGTTATTTTGAATTTTGATATTTTCTTTCGATATTTGCACAACAGTCCCTCCATTTTCTCAGACTTTTCAAATAATGCGCTAAAAATAAAATAATTACGTCCGTACACCAAATCTTATAACAAGGTGGTTTGTCTTGGTCCCTGCCTAAATTTTATGTTAGCTCATAGGACACCATCTCATTCTTAAATCTGACACAAAATAGGACCAAAATTAATGAGTTTGTGTGCGTATCAAACAAGATACTTTTGTGTAAAATTTCATGTTACACCAATAACATTGTACCATGTATCTTTCCTGACTTAACTAATACTATTAATTTAATAATTTTTATTTTATCCTAATTTTATTAGGAGAAACACATAAGTTAATTTTAATATTTGTATTAATTCATCTTACATTTTCTCCTTTCAATTCAATCTTCTCCATTCATTTATTTTTTTTAAAATTAACTATTGCATTATAAAGTGAGTTGTAAATATATGCTTCCTCCGTTCAGCTATTCATGGCACACTTTTCACCTAATTTTATCAAGGCATGTTTGACCGCTAATAACTTTTGTTACCTATAATAATCGTATGTAAAATTTTGATGTTTAGAAAGCACATGTTGCGAAAAATCCAACGATACCTTGCATGATCCTACTACTACTTATATACTATATGAAATTTATGGTTAAACATGTTATGGAAAAGTTGACTGAAAAGTGGGCTAATATAAGTTGAATGAAGGGAGTAATTACATATAGAGATAGGGGTGGGCAAAAAAATTGAAAACCAAATCGAAAACCGAACTATCCAAATTCGAATAACCCGAACCGAATTTAATATACGGTTTTTGGATATCCGAATTGAATAAACCGAATTCTGACTATGGTTTTTGGATCGATTTTGGATATTAGAACTCAACCCAAAACCCGAACCGAATTGTAATTAATTAATTAAATAAATATATAATAATTAATTTTTTTAAAAAATAAATTTAAGTTGGAGGACCAATTGTTATATTTAAAAAAGTATCCCAAACTCTAAAGGCTAAGTAAGTTTGGGGTAATAAGTAAATAACATAAGTTACCCTTAGTACATTTGTGGAGTGGTTGGAGGTGAATGTGAATGTGAATGTGAAGTGTTTGAATGCTTGAAGAATATGAAGGAATTGAAAATGAATATTAAAACGAACTATTTTTCTTTAATGTTAAATGTAATGCTAAAATTGTCATGATTGAATTTGTATTATACTTGTTGGATTTTTATTTTGAAAACTTGATTTTGATGATGTAGAGATTAGATTACATATTTTTATTTTATTTTAAATTAAATTATTCAATTTTATAAATTATATTTTTTAAAAATACAGTCAATTTAGTTTATTCGGGTTGAATTTGGTTTCAAACTGAAACCGAATTTCGAATTCGGTTCGGATAATTCGGGTTATTCGGGCCGGATTCGATTTTGAACTTTTTAGGGGCAAAATCGAATAATTCAAACCGAATAAATCGAAAATCGATTAAACCGAACCGATGCCCACCAGCATAAAGGTAGCT
>JAULKM010127321.1:0-19973 GCA_032355605.1 Rubia tinctorum | reverse complement strand
CCTAAATTACATTATTTCAAAATAATTCTAAATATAAGCACACTACCTCATTAAAAAACTCAGTGGGAAAAAGAGTATTGCGTTAAACTCATAAAAATACTAAACTAAGAAAAATATAATAAATTACATTTTTGATATCTTATTATTTCTCCCTTTTAAATATTTGGGAACATTTGTGAATATGGCACAAAATGTTTATACTAACCTTAGAAGTGGAAAGATATCATCTCAACTTTTAGGTTTCTTAAAAATATATTTATTTGCATATTATTGGATGTGCTACGCTCGTGAGTTAAAAATGTTTATAAAAATATGTTAGATGATCATTTCATATGAATTAAGGACATGTATTTTTTTTAAAAAAATTAATCTCTAATTTTTCCTTGTAAGGTGAAAAAATTAAATATTCTTTAAATTTGTTTGAATGCAGCAAACAAATTGCTACTACTCTTGCGCACACAGTGCTCTCATTCTTTAGGGATTATTTTTTATCGTATATTTGGATAATTTTCATGGATACAAAATTTTGTACCGCATGAGTTGGTATTATTTATTATTATTTTTTTACACTCTTTCTATAAACAAACTAATGTTAGAGTTCGACATATATTACATAAGCATGATCATTAATATATTGGCGGAACTAGGGGGTGAGATGATGCTAATGCCACCCCCTAATTTCATGTAACAATAATTTTAATTTTGTTTTACAACTCTTTATCCTCAGAGGATCTAAAGGCACATAAATGGTTAAGGGAAACGAAAGAGAAGGTAAATGAAAGGCTAAAGGCTAAAGGCATTTCACTCTCTAAGGTACATAACGCTAGCCTTGTTTAGTGCTCTAGATTCTACAGCTACATTTCTGTTGTTGACTTTGGGTTTTTTACCAATGACCATTGTATAGATGGAATATTTCTTGGTTTAACTCTCTCAGTATTTTGCATTATCATTTGATTAATATAGTTACTAAGAAATACCAATTTTTTACTAAGTTAAATTGAATGCTAGATGTGCACAAAAGAGTATTAGTTGGAATGATAGATTATTTGAATTAATGATATTAATTCCCAAAAAAGTTTCTTAATCTCCTATTTTGTCGTGTAAGGTTAGAAAATAAAAGGCACATTGTGTGCACAGAAGTACACAATTTGTTCTTGATATGAATAACCTTACGAAAAATCTGGATTGCGAAATATTGGATCTTTATTTAGATTGAGGATTTGCCAAACTCAGTATAAATGTACGAAGAAGCAGCGTGTAGCCCGCAGGGTACACCCAACTGCGACATTTTTATCTAAATAGCCCGCAAGTTTATATCAGAAGGGTTCTTTATAAGCGTCTAGCCCACGGGGTACACTTAAAAAGGAGATTAAAAGTTAAATAGCCCACAGGTTTAAGAAAAAATGAAGATAATGAGAATGCCTCAAAATTCTTAATATATGTTTGATAAATATAAATAATTACCATATTCAACTAATTAAATCAATCCAAATATTGCATGAATTCTTAAATGAATCTACCTTATCTAAACCTACCAAATCTAATTCTAATAAAATCAAAACTCCTAAATTACATTATTTAAAAATAATTCTAAATATGAGCACACTACCTCATTAAAATACCCAGTGGGAAAAAGAGTATAGCGTTAAACTCCTAAAAATACTAAACTAAGAAAAATATAATAAATTACATTTTTGATATCTTATCAGTTCTCTTTTTTAAATCTTTGGGAACATTTGTGAATATGGCATAAAATGATTATACTAACCTTAGAAGTGGAAAGATATTATCTCAACTTTTAGATTTCGTAAAAATATATTTATTTGCATATTATTAGATGTGCTACGCTCGTGCGTGAAAAATGTTTCTAAAAATATGTTAGATGAGTACTTCATATGAATTAAGGATATTAATTTCTAAAAAAATTGTTTAATCTCTAATATTTCCTTGTATGGTGAAAAAATAATTTTCTTAAAATATATTTGATCGCAGCAAACAAATTGCGTACTACTCTTGCACACACCGTGCTCTCATTGTTTGGGGATTATTTTTTATCCAACATTTGGATAATTTTCATGGATACTAAATTGTACACAACATGAGTTATTTTTTTTAATTTTTTACAATCATTCTATGAACAATGTAATGTTAGAGTTCGGCATATATTACATTAGCATGATCATTCATGAATTGGAACTACCAGAGGGTGAGAGGGTGTTGATGCAACCCCCTAAATTTCTTGTAAAGTGCTTCTTACTCTTTTAGTAAAACTCTTTATCCTCAGCGGATCTAAAGGTGCGCAAATGGCTAACCGTACCCTGATTTTTGTCCTCTGGATTCTACAGCTGCATTTTTGTTGCTGAATTTTGATTTTTGAGCAATGAACATTATATAGGTTGAATATATTTTTTGTAAAAATTATCTCCCTGTTTTATGCATTAACATTTGATTAATATTGTTAATAAAAAGTACCGTTTTAAATGTTTTTAGGTTCATGCAAGTATATGACTTTTTGGTTTAGTGGAAGATAGAGCATTAGTTTAAAAGGTACATCCTTCAAATTAATGATATTATTTACTAAACAAGGTTATTAATCTCTAATTTTTACGTCTAAGCTTAGAAAATAAATAGCACATTGTGTGCATGGATACACACTCCGTGTTCTTCTTTTTCGATATGTGAGAACAGTTCTGATTACTGCATAATATTTTTAACTTTAGAATTAGAATTATATTGTCTCATTTATTAGATTTATTTAAAATACATTTATTTGCATATTTTTAGATGTGCAATGCTCGTGCGCAAAAATGTTTCGATAAATACGTATTAGATCGGTACTTCATATGAATCAAAGATATTAATTTCTGAACAACTTGTTTAATCTCTAATTTTTCCTTGTAAGGTGAGAAAATTAAATATTCTTAATTTTTTTTGAACTCGGAAAACAAATTGCGTACTATTCGTGCACACACAGTGTTCTAATTATACAAGGATTATTTTTATCAAACATTTGGATAAGTTGCATGGATACTAAATTTTATACTGCATGAGTTTATATTAATTAGTTTTGCACACCTTTTGGTACACAAACTAACATTAGTGTTTGACAAATATTACAATAACATGATCATTAATACATTCGTAAAACCAGGGGGTGAGAGGTTGCTGATGCCACCCCCTAATTTCTTGTATTATTCTTCTTACTTTTGTTGTACAACTCTTTATCCTCAGAATATCTAAAGGAAAAGAAATTATCAAAGGAAACGAAAGATGAAGGTAGTTGACTTTCCTTGGCACATAACGCTAACCTGATTTTAGTACCCTAGATTTTACAACTACATTTTTGTTGTTAACTTTGGGTTTTTTGCTAATGACCATTTTATAGATGAAATATATTTGTGTGTAACTCTCTCTGTTTTTTCCGTTGACATTTGATTAATATAGTTATTAAGAAATACCAATTGTATACTAAAGTTAAATTGAATGTTAGACGTGCAGGAAAGAGTATTAGTTGAAAAAGTAGATCATTTAAATTAATAATGTTATTTCCCAAACAAGTTCATAAATCTCTAATTTTATCGTGTAAACTTAGAAAATTAAAAGCACAATGTGTGCACTGAATCACACATTGTGTTCTCCCTTTTTAATCTTTTGGAACATTTGTGAATATGGAATAATAGTTTTATAGTTAACTTTAGCAGTGGAATGATATTATTTCAACTTTTTAGGTACTTCACAAATATATTTATTTGCATAATTTTAGATGTGCAATTCTCGTGCGCAAAAAATGCTTCTAAAAATATGAGTTAGATAAGTACTTTATACGAATTAAGGATAAAAATTTCTAAATAGGTTGTTAAATCTCTAATGTTTCCTTCTAAGGTGAGAAAATTAAAAATTATTAAAATTTAATTGAATGCGGAAAACAAATTGTGCACTACTCTTGCACACACAGTGCTCTCATTGAATATGGATTATTTTTATCCAACATTTGAATAATTTTCATGAATACTAAATTGTATATCGCATAAGTTGATATTAGTTGTTATTATTTTTTACACTCTTTATATAAAAAAACTAACATTGGAGTTTGACATATATTACAATAGCATGATTGTAAGGCATTGGCAAAATCAGAGGGTGAGAGTGTGCTGATGCAACCCCCTAAATTTCTTGTAACATGCTTCTTTCTCTTGTTGTAAAACTCTTTATCCTCAGTAGATCTAAAGTTGCCGAAATGGTTAAGAGAAATGAAAGAGAAGATGGTGGAAAGGCTAAAGGGAGGTCACTTCCCAAGGTAAATAACCATAGCCTTGTTTTTGTCATCTAGATTCTACAGCTACATTTTTGTTGTTTACTTTGGGTTTTTGACCAATGTCCATTATATATATGGAATATATTTTTGTGAAACTCTCTCTATTTTATGCATTGACATTTGATTAATATTGTTAAGAAATACCAATTTTGTGGTGATGTAAAATTGAATGTTAGACGTGGAAGAAAGAGTATTAGTTGGAAATGTATATCATATGAATTAATGATATTACTTCCTTAACAAGTTTATTAATCTCTAATATTATCGTGAACCCTAGGAAAATAAAAGGCACATTGTGTGTCCAGAAGCAAACATCGTGTTCTCCTTTTTTTTTATCTTTGGAATAGTTGTGAATATGGCATAATAGTTTTATAGTTAACTTTAGAAGTGGGATGATACTATCTCATTAAAATATATTTATTTGCAAATATTTAGATGTGCAATGCTAGTGAAAAAAATGTTTCTAAAAATATAAGTTAGATCGGTACTTTATATGAATTAAGAATATTAATTTCTAAATAAGTTTTTTAATCTCTAACTTTTCCTTGTAAGCTGGGAAAATTAAATGTGCTTTAAATTTGTTTGAACTCAGCAAACAAATTACGTACTAATCGTGCAAACATAGTGCTATTATTGTACAAAGATTATTTTTATGAACATTTGGAGAATTTTCATGGATTCTAAATTGTATACTACATGAGTATGTATTAGTTATTATTTCATAAAAACTTTATATAAAAAACGGTTGTTAGAATTTGACATATATTACATTAGCATGATCATTAACAAATTTGTGGAACCAGAGGGCGAGAGTGTGCCGATACAACACCCTAACTTTCTTGTAACATGCTTCTTACTCTTGTTATAATTTTTTTTATCCTCAGCAGATCTAAAGGTGCATAAATGGTTAAACCTAGCCTGGTTTTTGTCCTCTAGATTCTACAACTTCATATTTGTTAAATAATTTGGGTTTTTGACCGATGACCATTATATAGATGAAATATATTTTGGTTAAAATCAATCTATTTTATGCATTAACATTTGATTAATATTTTCATTAAGAAATACTATTGTTATATGGTTTCATGTTCATGAAAGTATATGTCTTTTTTGTTAAGTGGATGAGTTTTTGCTACAAAATTAAAGAAAATTTAGTTTCTTGATGTTGGAATAATGTGATGATTTGTGTTAATGTTGGTGTTTGCATTCGGATGAATGTGGTATTTAGCACACATACAATGACACATAATTAAATTTACTATGCATACAGTAGTAGCGTCTAAACGGTATAGGAAGTAGGGGAGGCCTACTTGAGCTATCATCTTGGCCATTCTAATGTGTTTATGATCTTTCAAATTATTTTAATAGAATAAATATAGTCGCAGGTCATCACAAGTCTTAGTTTAAGTAGTACAAGGATCCTGAACAGGGTTTTTTCTGCATGATACGATCACCCTTGATCCTCAGAAGATGAATGGAAGCATCTCTTGACTGGATTAATGATTTTTGGTCAATTTCATCTAAAGGATCCTATGCACAATGCTGCAACTTTTCCCAAAATCTCAAGCCTCCCTAAGTTGTTTTAGCAGGTAAACTGAAAATAAACTGAATTTTAAATGTGGGAAAAAGAGCATTAGTTGGAAGGTACATCATTTGAATTTATGGTATTATTTCTTTAAAAAGTTTATTAATCTCTATTTTTTAGTGTAAGCTTAGAAAATGAATAAATCAATGTGTGCACTGATGCACAAACTGTGTTCTCCTTTTTAGATCTTCTTGAACAATTGTCATTATGGTATAATATTTTTATAGTTAACTTTGGATTTGGAATGATATTTTCTCAATTCTTAGGGTTCCTAAAAATATACTTATTTTCATATTTTTAGATGTGCAATGCTTGTGCGCAAAAATTGTTTCTAAATATACGAATTAGATCGGTACTTCATATGAACTAAGGATATTACATTTCAAACAACTTGTTTGATCTATAATTTTTCCTTGTAAGGTGAGAAAATTAAATACACTTAAATGTTTTTGAACTCGGCAAAAAATTGCATACTATTTGTGTACTCACAGTATTCTCATTTTACAAGAATGATTTTTTATCCAACATTTGGATAAGTTGCATTGATACTAAATTGTATACTGCATGAGTTGATATTAGTTGTTATTCTTTCACACTCTTTGATAAAAAACTAACATTAGAGTTTGACATATATTCCATTAGCATGATCATTAATACATTGGCGGAAACCGGGGTGAGAGGGTGCTGATGCCACCCCCTAATTTCTTGTAACATTCTTCTTGCTTTTGTTGTACAACTCTTTATCCTCAGAGGATCTAAAGGCACAGAAATAGTTAAGGGAAATGAAATATAAGGAGGTGGAAAGGCTAAAAGTGGTTCACTCTTCCAGGTGACACTAGCATTGTTTTAGTCCTCTAGATTCTGCAACTACATGTTTGTTGTTGACTTTGGATTTTTTGCATTGTCATTTGATTAATCTATTTACTAAGAAATACCAATTTCATAGTGAAGTTAAATTGAATGTCAGACTTTCAAGAAAGACTATTAGTTGGAAAGGTAGATCATTTGAATTAATAATGTTACTTTCCAAACAAGTTACTTAATCTCTAATTTTGTCGCGTAAGTTTAGAATATTAAAAGGCACACTATCTGCCCGGAAACACACACCGTGTTCTTTTTTATAGATCTTTGGGAATAGTTTTAAATAGGCATAATATTTTTGTAGTTAACACTAGTGGAGAAGGGGCTTATTATAGGCGGTTTTATCGAACCAGAAAAGACACTTTTTAATTGCCTTCTCTGGTCCGTCCTTTTATTGAATCAATCAAATCCGATTCCAAAAATTGCCTTCTAACGGATCCAAAATAAGTTCCGAATTTGGAACCTTTTTCTTAAGGGTAAAAAAAAGGCTGCCAAAAATTAGGTTGTTTTAGGAAGCCAAACAAAGAAAATAGATATGAACCTAGAGAAATATTGTATTAAGAAAATCAGCTTTGGCATGGTGGGGTCAAGTCAGAAGGCGGTAGCGGATTCAACGGCCGATCTGGATAGCCGGCAGGGTTTTTTCAGCGGTGGAGGGGAAGCTTCTCACCAGAATCATTGCGGTGGGGTTCTTCGTGGCAGCGGAGAGGAAGCTTCTAGTCGGAGTCAGGATAGAGTGGGAGGGAGGCGGCCAAACTGAGAGGGGCTATGATGGAGAGAACGACGTGAAAGAGGTAAAAGGGCTAAGGTGCAGCGGACGTGGTGGCAGAGGCGATGAGCTTCTGGTGTAGATGACAGCGCGACGGAGATGAAGTGGCTCCGACAGAGAGGACAGCATGGTGGAGGCGGGACTGAGAGGGTGGGAGGTGGAGCTTAGAGGGAGGGAGAAAGGCAGTCAGCGGAGGGAGGGAGGAAGTCTGGTGGTGGTGTAAGAGAGAGAGGTTGGGGTTAGCGGCCGGAGTGAAGTCGATCGGGTGGGAGAGAGAGGCGAAGGAGGTGAAGGTGAGAAGACTTAGTCTGGATGGGAAATGAACATAAAAATGACTCTGGATCAATTTAGGGTTTACTTATATAGTGACCCATAAAAACACCCATTAAAGGTGGTTCCACAATAGAAACACCTTTAATTCCATCCATCAAGAACCGCCTTTGATCAATTTTGAACTACCTTTATTCGGATCCGAAAACAATTACGACTTCAGAACCTCATTCGGATCCCAATCAAAGACGATTCTTCAAAAAGTTCCTTTGATTGGCTGCCATTAATCAAGTTCTTTCCACTAGTGTAACTTTAGAAGTGGAACAATTTTATATCAATTTTTAAGTATCTTTAAAAATGTATTTAATTGCATATTTTTAGATGTGCAATGTTGCGCAATAAAAGTTTCTAGAAATATGAGTTAGATTGGTACTTCATGTACATTAAGCATATTACTTTCTAAACAAGTTGTTTCATCCATAAATTTTTTTGTAACCTAAGAAAATTAAATATTCTTAAAATTTGTTTGATCTCGTCAAACAAATTGCATACTACTCTTAAACACATAGTGTTCTCATTGTACAATCATTATTTTTTATCTAACATTTGGAGAATTTGCATGAATACTAAATTGTATACTGCATGAGTTGATATTAGTTGTTATTATTTTTGTACACTCTTTTGATGAACAAACTAACATTAGAGTTCAACATATACTACATTGGCATGATCATTAATGCATTGGCGGAACCAAGGGACGAGAGGGTTCTAATGCCACCCCCTAATTTCTTGTAACATTCTTCTTACTTTTAGGGTACATCTCTTTATCCTCAGAGGATGTAAAGGCGAAGTAATGGTTAAGGAAAAAGTAAGAGAAAGAGGTTGAAAGGCTAAAGGCAGTTGTGCCAAGGAAATAACCCTGGTCTGGTTTTTGTCATTTAGATTTTATAGCAACATTTTTGTTGTTGACTTTGGGTTTTTCACCAATGACCATTATATATATGGAATATATTTTCGTGAAACTCTCTCCGTTTTATGCATTGACATTTAATTAATATTGTTATTAAGAAATACATATTTTATAGTAAAGCTAAATTGAATGTTAGACGTGGAAGAAAGAGTATTATTTGTAAAGGTAGATCATTTGAATTAATGATATTACTTCCTAAACAAGTTTCATAATCTCTAATTTTGTCGTGAAAGCTATAAAAATAAAAGACACATTGTGTGCACAGAAGCACACATAGTCTTCTACTATTTAGATCTTTGGGATTAGTTGTGAATATGGCACAATATTTATATAGTTAACTTTTGAAGTGGAATGATTTTTCTCAATTTTTAGGTTTCTTTAAAAATATATTTATTTGCAAATATTTAGGTGTGCAATGCTCGTGCACAAAAAAATGTTTCTAAAAATATAATTTCGATTGGTACTTCATATGAATTAAAGATATTATTTTCGAAACAGGTTTTTCAATCTCTAACTTTTCCTTGTAAAGTGAGAAAATTAAATGTGCTTAAATTATGTTTGAACTCGGAAAACAAATTGCGTACTATTCATGCACACACAATGCTTTCAATGTACGAGAATTATTTTTCCAACATTTGGAGAATTTTAAGTGGTAAAAATTGTATACCGCATGAGTATGTATTGTTATTATTTTCTATAAACTTTCGATAGACAAACTAAATTTGGAGTTCGACATATATTACATTGGTATGATCATTAACACATTAGCGGAACCACAAAGCGAGACAGTGTTGATCCCCTTCCAAATTTCTTGTAACATGTTTCTTACTCTTTTTATACAACTCTTTATCCTCAACAGATCTAAAGGTGAAGAAATGGTTAACCCTGGACTGGTTTTTGTTCTCTAGATTCTGCAGCTTCATTTTTGTTGTTAAATTTGGGTTTTTGTCAAATGACCATCATATAGATGGAATATTGTTTTCTGTGAAAATGTCTTTGTTTTATGCATTAACATTTGATTGATATTTTATTAAGAAATATTGTTTTATATGTTTTTAGGTTCGTGCAAGTTTATATCTTTTTGGTTTAGTGGATGAGTTTTTGCTACAATACTAAAGAATAGATAGTTTCTTGATTTTGGATAATGTGATGATTTGTGTTAATGTTTGTATTCAGTTGAATGTTGTATTTAAAAGTACATACAAGGATACACGAATAAATTTCCTATACATATAGGAGTAGTGTCAAAGCGGTATTAAAAGTAGGAGAGTCCTATTTGAGCTGTGATCTTGGGCATTATAATGTGTTTATGATCTTAAAAATGATTTTAATAGAAAAATATAGTCGCAGATCATCTTGTACAAGTCTTAGTTTAAGCAGTACAAGGATCCTGAACAAGGTTTTTTCTGTATGATGTGCTTACCCTCGGTCCTCCGGAGATGAATGGAAGGATCTCTTGACTGGATCAATGATTTTAGGTCAACTTCGTCGTAAGGATCCTATGCCTGATCCTGCAACTTCTTCCCAAAGTCTAAGTCCTCCCACTGTTGTTTTATCACGTAAACTGAAAATAAACAGAATGTTAGACGGGGAGATAGAGCATTAGTGTAAAGGTACATCATTTGAATTAATGATATTACTTTTTACACAATTTTATCAATCTCTAATTTTCTTGTGTAATCATAGAAATAAATAGCACAATGTGTTCATGAATGCACACACGATGTTCTCCTTTTAAGATCTTTGGGAACGGTTGTGATTATGGCATAATAGTTTTATTGTTAATTTTAGAATTGAAATGATATTGTCTCAATTCCTAGGTTTCTTAAAAATATATTTATTTGCATATTTTTAAATGTGCAATGCTCGTGCACAAAAACTGTTTCTAAAAATATGAGTTAGATCAGTACTTCATATGAATTAAGGATATTACTTTCTAAAAAACATATTTTAATCACTAATTTATCCTCGTTAGGTGAGAAAATGAAATATACTTAATTTTTTGATTGAACTTGGCAAACAAATTGCATACTATTTGTGCACACACATTGTTCTCATTGTACAAGGATTATTTTTTATACAACGTTTGGTTAAGTTTTATGGATACTAAGTTGTATACTGCATGATTTTATATTCGTTGTTATTATTTTTACAGTCTAAGATAAACGAACTAACATTAGAGTTCAACATATATTCCATTAGCATGATCTTTAGTACATTGGCGGAACAAGGGGATGAGAGGGTGCTGATGTCACCCCCTAATATCTTGTAACATTCTTCTTACTGTTATTGTACAACTGTTTATCCCCAGGGGATTCAAAGCACATAACGTTAGCTTTGTTTTAGTCCTCTAGATTCTACAACTACATATTTGTTGACTTTGGATTTTTTGCATTGACATTGATTAATATAGTTATTAAGAAATACTGATTTCATACTGAAGTTAAATTGGATGTTAGACGTCTAAGAAAGAGTATTAGTTGGAAAGGTAGATCATTTGAATTAATGATGTTACTTCCCAAACAAGTTTCTTAATCTCTAAATTTATCGCGTGAGGTTAGAAAATAAAAGGCACACTGTGTGCACGGAAGCACACACCGTGTTCTCCTTTTTAGATCTTTGGGAACATTTGTGAATATGGTATAATATTTTTATAGCTAACATTATAAGTGGAATGATATTATCTCAAATTTTAGGTTTCTTATATATATATATATATATATATATGCATATTTTTAGATGTGCAATGCTCGTACCCAAAAAATGTTTCAAAAAATGTGAGTTAGATCGGTACTTCACAAGAATTAAAGATATTAATTTCTAAATAAATTTTTTAATCTCTAATTTTTCTTTGTAAGGTGAGAAAATTAAATATTCTTAAAATTTGTTTGAACTGGGCAAGAAATTGCATACTACTCTTTAACACACTGTGCTCTCATTGTACAAGGATTAATTTTTATCCAACATTTGGATAATTTCCATGGATATTAAATTGTACACTGCATGAGTTGGTATTAGTTGTTATAATTTTTTATACTCTTTTCTATATACAAACTAATGTTAGAGTTTGACATTACACTAGCATGACCATTAATGCATTGGCGAAATCAGAGGGCGAGAGGGTGCTAATTCAACCCCCAAATTTTTTTGTAACATGCTTCTTACTCTTGTTGTAAAACTCATTATCCTCAGTTGATCTAAAGACGCCGAAATGTTTAAGGGAAATGAGAGAGAAAGTGGTGGAAAGACTAAAGGCAGTTCACTTCCTATGGTAAATAAACCTAGCTTGGTTTTTGTCTTCTAGATTCTACAACTTCATTTTCGTTGATGACTTTCGGTTTTTGACAAATGACCATTATATATAAGGAATATATTTTGGTGAAACTCTGTCTGTTTTATGCATTGAAATTTGATTAATATTGTTATTTAGAAATAACAATTTTATAGTGAAGTAAAATTAAATGTTAGACGTGGAAATAAAGTATTAGTTGGAAAGATAGATAATTTGAATTAATGATATTGCATTATAAATAATTTTCTTAATCTCTAATTTTGATGTGAAATCTAGGAAAATAAAAAAGCACATTGTGTGCACAGAAGCACACATTGTGTTCTCCTTTTTTGATATTTTGGAATAGTTTTGAATATGGCCTAATATTTTTACAGTTAACTTTAGAAGTGGAATGATATTATCTCAATCTTTAGGGGTCTTTAAAATATATTTATTTGCAAAATTTTAACTGTGCAATGCTCGTACACAAAAAAATGTTTCTGAAAATATAAGTTAGATTGGTACTTCAAATGAACTAAGAATATTTTTTCTAAACATGTTTTTTAATCTCTAACTTTTCTTTGTAAGGTTAGAAATTTAAATATGCTTAAAGGTTTTTTTGAAAGCAGCAAACAAGCTGCATACTACTCGTGCAAACACAATGGTCTCATTGTACAAGGATTAATTTTTATCAAAAATCTGGAGAATTTTTGTGGATTTAAATTGTATACGGAATGAGTATGTAGTAGTTGTTATTATTTTCTACACACTTTCTATAAACAAACTAAGGTTAGAGTTTGACATATATTACATTAGCATAATAATTAACACATTGGCAAAACCAGAGGGAGAGAGAGTGCAGATGCAACCCCCTAAATTTCTTGTAACATACTTCTTAGTCTTGTTACACAACTCAACTCTTTATCCTTAGAGGATAAAAATGTGCAGAAATGGTCAACCTACCCTGGTATTTGTTCTCTAGATTCTACAGCTGCATTTTTGTTGTTGAATTTTGGTTTTTGACAAATAACCATTATATTGATGGAATTTTTTGGGTAAAAATCTCTCTGTTTTATGCATTAATATTTGATTATTATTGTTACTAAGATATACCATTTTATATGTTTTTAGGTTCATGTCAGTATATGTCATTTATTGTTTAGTGGAGGAGTTTTATCTACAATATTAAAGAAAAGTTAGTTTCTTGATGTTGGAATAGTGTGATGCTTTGTATTAATAATGTTGTTTGTATTTTGATGAATGTGTATTTTAACAGTACATACTAGGATACTTGATTAAATTTACTATACGTACAAGAGTAGCGTCTAAGCGATAGTGGAATTAGGAGAGTCCTATTTGAGTTGTCATCTTGGCCATTCTAGTGTGTTTATGATTATGAAAATGATTTTAATATAATAAATGTAGTCACAGATCATCTTGTACAAGTCTTAGTTTAAGCGGTAAAAGGATCCCGAATAGGCATTTTTATGCATGATGTGCTCACTCTCGGTCCTCCAGAGATGAATGGAAGGATCTCTTGACTGGATCAACGGTTTTAGATCAACTTCATTTTAAGGATCCTATGCCTAATCCTGCAACTTTTCCGCAAAGTCTAAGGCCTCCCTTAGTTGTTTTAGCAGGTAAACTTAAAATAAATTGAATGTTAGACGTGGAAGATAGAGCATTAGTGCGAAGGTACATCATTTGAATTAATGATATTAATTCTTACACAAGTTTATCAATATATAATTTTTTCATGTAAGCTTAGAAATAAATAGCACAACGTGTGCACGAATGAACACAATTTGTTCTCCTTTTTAAATCTTTGGGAACAGTTGCGATTATGGCATAATAGTTTTACAGCTAACTTTAGAATAGGAATGATATTGTCTCAATTCTTAGGTTTCTTAAAAATATATTTATTTTCATATGTGCAATACTCGTTCGCAAAAAATGTTTCTAAAAATATGAGTTAGATCAATACTTCATATGAATTAAATATATTACTTTCTAAACAACATATTTTAATCTCTAATGTTTCCTTTTAAGGTGAGAAAATTAAATATACTTATTTTTTTGAACTCAACAAACAAATTGCATACTATTTGTGCACGCACAATGTTCTCATTGTACAAGCATTATTTTTTATCCAACATTTTTTATACTACATGAATTGATATTATTTTAGCACACTCTTAGATAAACAAACTAATATTAGAGTTGACATTTATTCCATTAGCACGATCATTAGTACATTGGCGGAACCGGGGGATGAGAGGGCGCTGATGTCACCCCCTAATTTCTTGTAACATTCTTCTTACTTTTGTTCTACAACTCTTTATCCCCAGAGCATCTAAAGGCGCAAAAATGGTTAAGGGAAACGAAAGAGAAGGTTGTGGAAAGACGAAAGGCAGTTCATTGTCCAAGGTACACAATGTTAGCCTTGTTTTAGTCCTCTAAATTCTACAACTACATTTTTGTTATTGACTTTGGATTTTTTTGCATTAACATTTGATTAATATAGTTATTAAGAAATACTAATTTGATACTGAAGTTAAATTGAATGTTAGACGTAAAATAAAGAGTATTAGTTGAAAAGGTAGATCACTTGAATTAATGATATTACTTCCCAAACAAGTTTCTTAATCTCTAATTTTGTTGCATAAGCTTAGAAAGTAAAAGGCACACTATGTGCACGGAAGCACACACTGTGTTCACTTTTTCAGATATCTGGGAACATATGTGAATGTGGAATAATATATTTATAGTTAAGTTTAGAAGTGGAATAATATTATCTCAACTTTTAGGTTTCTTATAAATAAATTTATTTGCATATTTTTAGATGTGCAATGCTCGTGCAAGAAAAATGTTTTTAAAAATATGTTAGATTGGTTCTTCATATGAATTAAGAATATTACTTTCTAAACAATTTGTTTAATCTCTAATTTTTCCTTGTAAGGTGAAAAAATTAAATATTCTTAAAATTGGTTTGAACGCGGCTAACAAATTGAATACTACTCTTGAACACACAGTGCTCTCATTCTACACGGATTATTTTTTATTCAACATTTGGATAATTTTCTTGGATACTAAATTGTATACCGCATGAGTTCGTATTAGTTGTTATTATTTTTACACTCTTTCTATAAACAAACTAACTTTAAAATTCGACATATATTACATTAGCATGATCATTAATGCACTGGCGGAACCAGAGGGCAAGAGGGTGCTAATGCAACCATCTAAACTTCTTGTAATATGCTTCTTACTCTTTTAATACAACTCTCTATCCTCGGCTGATCTAAAGATGCAGAAATGGTTACCCTATCCCGGTTTTTGTCCTCTAGATTCTACAGCTGTGATTATTTTTTGTTCAATTTGGATTTTTGACCAATGACCATTATATAGGATGAATATTTTTTTTGGTGAAAATCTCCCTGTCTCATGCATTAACATTTTAAAAATATTTTTACTAAGAAATACATTTTTTATATGTTTTTAGGTTCATGCAAGTATATGTCTTTTTGGTTAAGCGGATGAGTTTTTGCTACAATATTAAAGAAAAGTTAGTTTCTTGATGTTGTAATAATGTGATGATTCTTGTTAATGTTGTTTGTATTCGGATGAATGTGGTATTTAACTGTACATAAAAGGACACATGAGTTAATTTACTATACATACAGGAGTAGCGTCTAAGCCATAGTGGAAGTAGGAAAGTTCTATTTGAGCTGTCATCTTGGCTAATCTAATGTGTTTATGATCTTGAAAATGATTTAAAGAAATTTATTTATCCTCAGAGGATCTATAGCTACATTTCCGTTGTTGACTTTGGGTTTTTTTTTTACCAATGATCAAATATTTTTTAGTTTAACTCTCCCAGTATTTTGCATTGACATTTGATTAAAATAGTTATTAAGAAATACCAATTTTATACTAAAGTTATATTGAATGTTAAATGTGTAAGAAAGAGTATTAGTTGGAATGGTAGATCATTTGAATTAATGATGTTACTTCCCAAATAAGATTCTTAATCTCTAATTTTTTTGTGTAAACTTGGAAAATAAAAGGCAGACTGTGTGCATGGAGGCAGACTGTGTGCATGGAAGCACACGTTGTGTTCTCCTTTCTGGATCTTGGGGAACATTTGTGAATATGGAATAATACTTTTATGGTTAACTTTAGAAGTGGAATAATATTATCTCAACTTTTAGGTTTCTTAAAAATATATTTATTTGCATATTTTTAGACGTGCAATGCTCGTGCGCAAAAAAATGTTTCTAAAAGTATGAGTTAGATCGGTAATTCATGTGAATTATGGATATTACTTTGTAAATGAGTTGTTTAAGCTCTAATGCTTCCTTGTAAAGTGACCAAATTAAATATTTTCAAAATTTGTTTGAACGCGGCAAACAAATTGTGTAATGCTCTTGCACGCACAGTGCACTCATTGTACAAGGATTAATTTTTTGTCCAAAAATTGGATAATTTTCGGGGATACTAAATTGTATACCATATTATTTGGTATTATTTGTTATTATTTTTTACACTCTTTCTATAAACAAACGTTGGTATTATTTGTTATTATTTTTTACACTCTTTCTATAAACAAACTAACGTTGGAGTTCGACATATATTACATTAGCATGATCATTAATGCATTGGCGGAACCAAACGGCGAGAGGGTGCTGATGCAACCCCTAATTTCTTGTAACATGCTTCTTACTCTTGTTATACAATTCTTTATCCTCAGCGGATCTAAATGTGAAGAAATGATTAACCCTAGCCTGGTTTTTGTCCTCTAGATTTTACAGCTGCATTTTTGTTGTTGAATTTGGATTTTTTAACAATGACCATTATATAGATGATTTTTTAAAATAAAAATCTCTCTGTTTTATACATTATCATTTGATTAATATTGTTAGTGAGAAATACAATTTTTATATGTTTTTAGGTTCATGCAAGTATATATCTTTTTGGTTTAGTGGATGAGTTTTTGCTACAATATTAAAGAAAAATTAGTTCCTTGATGTTGGAATAATGTGATGATTTGTGTCAATAAAATATTTTATTTTCATATGAATGTGGTATTGAACAGTATATGCAAAGGATACATGAGTATATTTACTATACATACAGGAGTAGCGTTTATGCCGTAGTGGAAGTTGGAGAGTCCTATTTGAGCTGTTATCTTGGCCATTCTAAAGTGTTTATTATCTCAAAAATGATTTTAATGTAATAAATATATTCCTGATTAACTTGTAAAAGTCTTACTTTAAGCAGTACAAGGATCCCGAACATGCCTTTTTGTACATTATTTGCTCACCCTTTGTCCTCCGAAGATGAATAGATGGATCTTATGACTAAATCAATGATTTCAGGTCAACTTTATCTTCATTATCCTATGCCTAATCCTCCAAATTCTTCCTAAAGTCTATGGCCTCCTTCAGTTGTTTTATCAAGTAAACTGAAAATAAATTGAATGTTAGACGTTGAAGATTGTGCATTAGTTTGAAAGGTACATCATTTGAATTAATCATATTACTTCTTAAATAAGTTTATTAATCTCTAATATTTTCCTTGTAAGCTTAGAAAATATTTTTACACCCTTATTATGAACAAACTAACGTTAGAGTTAGACATATATTACATTAGCATGATCGGAAGGCATTGGCAAAATTTGAGGGCCAAAGTGTGCTGATGCAACCCCCTATATTTCTTGTAACATGCTTCTTGCTTTTGTTGTAAAACACTTTATCCTTAGAGGATCTAAATTCACCGATATGGTTAATAGAAATGAAAAATAAGGTGGTAGAAAGGGTAAAAACAATTAACTTCCCAAGGTAAACAACCCTAGCCTAATTTTTTTCTAGATTCTACTGCTAAATTTTTGTTGTTTACTTTGGGTTTTTTACCAATGTACATTATATACATGGAATATAATTTTTTGAAACACTCACTATTTTATGCATTGACACTTGATTTATATTGTTATTAAGAAATACTAATTTGATGGTAAAGTAAAATTGAATGTTAGACGTGGAAGAAAGAGTATTAGTTGGAAAGGTAGATCATTTTAATTAATGATATTACTTCATTAACAAGTTTCTTAATATCTAATTTTATCTTGAAAGTTAGGAAAATAAAAAAGCACATTGTGTGTACAAGAGCAAACATCGTGTTCTTATTTTTTTATCTTTGGGAAAAGTTGTTAATATGGCATAATATTTTTATAGTTAACTTTAAAAGTGGAATGATATTATCTCAACCTTTAGTTTTCTTTAAAATATAGTTATTTGCATATTTTTAGACGTGCAATGCTTGTGCGTTAAAAATGTTTCTAAAAATATGAAATAGATCGGTACTACATATGGATTGCGGATATTGCTTTCCAAACAACTTGTTTAAGCTCTAATTTTTAATTGTAAGGTGAGAAAATTAAATATGCTTAAAATTTGTTTGAACTTGACAAACAAATTGCGTACTATTCATGCACACACAATGTTCACATTATATAAGGATTATTTTTATCCAACATTTGGATAAGTTGCATGGATACGAAATTTTATACCGCATGAGTTTATATTAGTTGTTATTATTTTTGCACACTCTTTGGTAAACAAACTAACATTAGAGTTTGACTTATATTACATTAGCATGATCATTAATACATTGGCAGAACTAGGTGGTGAGAGGGTGCCACCCCCTAATCTTGTAACATTCTCCTTACTATTGTTGTACAACTTTTTATCCTCAAAGGATCTAAAGGCACATAAATGGTTTAGGGAAACGAAAGAGAAGGCGGTGGAAAGGCTAATGGAAGTTCACTTTCCAAGGTACATAACTCTAGCCTGGTTTTTGTACTCTAAATTCTACATCTACATTTTTGTTGTTGACTTTGGGTATTTTAACAATGACCATTTTATAGATGGAATATTTTGGTGTGTAACTCAATCTGTTTTTTCCATTGACATTTGATTAATATAGTTATTAAGAAATACCAATTTTATACTGAAATTAATTTGAATGTTAGACGTGCAAGAAAGTGTATTAGTTGAAAAGGTGGATCATTTGAATTAATGATGTTACTTACCAAACAAGTTTCTAAATCTCTAAATTTATTGTGTATACTTAGAAAATTAAAAACACAATGTTTGCACAGAAGCACACACTGTGTTCTCGTTTCTAGATCTTGGGGGAAATTTGTGAATATAAAACAACACTTTTACGGTTAACTTTAGAAGTGGAACGATATTACCTCAACTTTTAGGTTCACCGGAATAGTTTTTGCTACAATATTAAAGAAAAGTTAGTTTCTTGATGTTGGAATAATGTGATGATTTGTGTTAATGTTGTTGTTTGTATTCGGATGAATGTGGAATTTAACAGTACATACAAGGATACATGAGTTAATTTACTATGCATACAGGAGTAGCGTCTAAGCCATAGTGGAAGTAGGAGAGTCCTATTTTAGCTGTCATCTTGGCCATTCTAATGTGTTTATGATCTTGAAAAATATTTTAATAAAATAATTTATCCTCAGAGGATCTACAACTACATTTTTGTTGTTGACTTTGGGTTTGTTACTAATGACCAAATATTTTTGGGTTTAACTCTCTCAGTATTTTGCATTGACATTTGATTAATACAGTTATTAAGAAATGCCGATTTTATACTGAAGTTAAATTGAATATCAGATGTGCAAGAAAGAGTATTAGTTGGAAAGGTAGATTATTTTAATTAATGATGTTACTTCCCAAACAAGATTCTTAATCTCTTATTTTCTTGTGTAAGCTTAGAAAATAAAAAAACACACCGTGTGTATGGAAGCCCACATTGTGTTCTCCTTTCTAGATCTTGGGGAACATTTGTGAATATGTAATAATACTTTTATGGTTAACTTTAGAAGTGGAATAATATTATCTCAACTTTTAG
>JAULKM010127305.1:0-19976 GCA_032355605.1 Rubia tinctorum | reverse complement strand
TGCATCACTGCATGTTCCCCACCTTTTTTAATGTGTGATGATAATAGTTCTCTATTTCTTGCTCAGAATCCGGTTTCACAAAAGAGAGCCAAACACATTGATATTGATTATAATTTTGTGTGTGATATGGTGTCTTCAGGCATGCTCAAGGTTGCTTATCTTTACAAAGGGTTTACCTCATCCTTAGTTTGAGTTATTACGGTCCAAGCTTTACGTTACTATAAGTCCCACGCTTTGCTTGAGGGAGGGGGGTAATAGAATATTAAATCAATTAAAATCAGGTTAAGAAAGGAATACCCTTTCTGATTGGTTATGTATATATCATATTCCATATCTGATTCTGCCTTGTATACCATTTGTACTCACTATATATATATATATATATGAATATGAATACACACAACCACAATTATTTGTGGGCTTTACATTCTATCACTACTTTCCCAAAGCACCCTTTCATTTTAAATGATTTCTAATCTGATTAAAGGTTTTTCCGTCTTTAATGAAAATCGATTGAAGGTGGCTCTATTGTATAACAACCTTTAATGGTTCTATTATTGTCTTTTAGCCCACTATATAAACAAAAATCAAGCTTTTCAGTTTTCTCCCCCTTATATATATTTTCCGAAAACCATCGGTCTCCACCCATTCTCAACGCCTCCCTCCACCCTTTCACTTCGTTTCCACCATCAACCTCACCTGTTCACTTTGTTTCCAATATCGGTCTTCTCATTCTCAATGCCTCTACCATCGGCATCCTCCTTCACTTCATTTTTTATTAAACGCCTCGCCCTTCGTCACCTCCATTTCAGGTAAACCTCCATCGATGGTCAAAAATTTTCCTCCATCACTTTCGCCATTGTTTCCAACTAAACACCTCCATCACCACATCGATGCTTTCAAAGATTGAATGCTTCGCTAGATCAAGCCCTTCCGCCGCCATAGCCTCCACCATTTCCGGCCAATGGCTGGTTTTTTTAAGGGTTTCGGGGTTTTAAATTTTGGATGATTTAAAATTTTTATTTTCTTTCTATGTTAGTTTCTCAAATTGGAAAGTGTTTGTTGTTCTATTGACAATTTGAGTGTGAATCTATTGTATTCAGATCTTAAACGAACCTTGGATATAGGTTCCGAATTCAAAACTTAATTCAGACCATAATTAAAAGCAATTTTTCAACAACATTTAATCATTATACGAGTATAGGCGGAATCAGAAAAGGTGCTTAAATGTGCCTTCTCTGATATGGTAAAATCGTCTTCAATTGCCCCCTTTTTCCACTAGTGCGTAACTAATTGGTTATCGACTGTTACAATAATACATATAGTAAATTTCATACTCCTCCGTTCCATTTCAAACTGTACACGTTGACTTTTAACAGCTGATTTGAAAACTATTTGATCATCAATATTTTTCATTAAGGATAATTACAATTTATGAAAAGTTGATATTTTGAAAATATATATCATAGCTAACCTAACAAGGTATCACGTAATATATTTATACTTACCGATTCAATTTTATGGTCAAAATTAAGAAATTTTGAATAAATAAATAAATAATTTGCAGATTGATATGAGACAAATTTGTAATTAAATCTGGACATCCCTAATCAACAGTCGAACATCTGACACGATATTTGGGTACTTTTGGATGTATCTATGATACGATTGGGTGTGTAATGTTTTAATAAAAGTTGATAAAAAAAGTATGACTCTAACTCTAATTTGTAGTAGTGAGCTTAGTGTATTAGTATTTCTTTTTGAAATAATCATTCATAGGTTCTGGGAAAAACGCTCAACGAAAATTAAAATAAGTGGAATTGACATCCAACTCAACTAGCATCTAGCAATAAACTAATCTATTGCAAGGATATTTTAATTACATATCAACCTTACTGATCATCTGTACTATTACATATTAAAGATCCAATAAACCGCTTCCCACAAAAACTATTACCACTTGGCAAAGAGGAGCATGCTATACATCAATCAATTTGCCAAACAAGGATATTTAAGAATGGAAACACCACTTGATCCAAAGCATGATCTATGTTGTTCAAGTTGCAAAATTTTTTATTAACATATACCTGAATCATCCAAACTTATGGAAACCCTAATATAAAAAACAAACAAAATTACGAAAACATGATCTGTAAAACCACCAGATCGAGAACAAGATATCAAAGTGAACAACTATATCGGGTCAAAAACAAGACATCAACGGAAACAACAAAATCACTCGAGAACAAGACATCGACGCAAACAACAAAATCAGTCGAGAACAAGACATCGACGCAAGCAACTAAATCCAATGGTCACCATGAGATCATCAATCTAATATATCAGGTCAAAGAACTAAATTAATGAATAGAGATAAATCCATACTTATTCAAACTCAAATCAATTGAAAAAAAATATTGTTTTCCCATCTCCCCATAATGGGAAGATGGTGGGAAAAGATTGAAGAATAAAGCTGGGTTTTTGAGTTTTAGAGAAGGGTGCAGCTGCTAAAGAAGAAGAAATATAACAGTTGACTAGCGTATATAATTATATATAGAATACAATTTTAAAAAATGCAATAGTAAAATATCTATCCTTATCTTAATAATTAGGCAAAAATGCATTGGTACCTTTTAGTTCTTGTGTATGTGCACATATACCTTATGTTTTTTAAAGCGCACTTATGCCCCTGAATTTGCACTGATTCAAAATGTCGTACCCCTGATGCTATTTTTTGGCGTTGAGTTTGACTTTTTTGGCATTGACCAATTTGAACGGAACAAAATACATTTCCTAAAATTTCACCTGCTCTACCGCCACCACCTATGCCACCAGTCGCTTCACTGCTCTGTCATCGGCATACCAGGAAAAAACCCCTCGCTACCCATCTAACTGCTCCGCCTCCTCCTCTACGTTGGAAAATACCACCTCGCCAGCCAAAAATCCAGCCACCTCTGAGAAAAAGAGGCGCAATCACTAGCGAGATTCGCATGTCATCGGGGAGGCAACAAAAACACAACAGAGAGCTCAATTTGATTTTTTTGTGATTTTCCGATGCCCTTCACCATTCATAATAAAAAAAACTATGGCAACATGCCAAGGTGACCCTTGTGGTCGGCTAGAAATGGATCTAGCCCGACCACGATGAAAGTTTCAGGCTTTTGCGGATGAAGAGGAATTCCTTATGGGGGTATTGCTAACAGACTTACTAGAGGATTTGAGAAGGTTTTCTGGATATTTTATGCAAATTTTGGGCTATTCGGTGTTCAAGATGGAATTTCCGGTGAGTTTCAACTTTGGTTGTCGCCGGCAATGGAAAATGGCGAGCTTCAGTGAGACATATCCAACCTCATGCTCATAATTTGTTTTCATGTTGCCTAGTTCAAATGGATACATAGCAACACCTCATCGAAAAATAAATTTAGGACCACTCTGATGGTGGAGTCGGGCGTTTTTTAGCCTTGGAGCATGCCAGCATCTCAGTTGGGCGATGGTCGAAATTCGTCGCCTCTCATCTCATCTCTATTTCAGATTTTCATTTTTTTCACTGGTCAAAAAAGTCATTTTGGTTAAATTGGGCCAAGATAAAGGTTGGCGAATTTTTCATGAGAGCCCAGAAGTATAAGTGCACTTTCGAAAAACCGAGAGACAATTTACACAAACAAAATAACCCAGGAGTACGAATGCAATTTTTCTCTAATAATTAAGTTGTTCTATTCAAATAGAATCCTTTGGAAAGATAATGAAAATGATTTAATAACCACGTCCATTTTTATAGCTTGGTAGTAAATAATAAAATAATAGATGAATCAGAATTAGGTTTAAAAAGGAAAACTCTTTTAATTAAGTTTTGTATATATATTTTTCCATATCTGATTCTATCTTGTATACCATTTGTACTCACTATATATATGAATAAACACAGCTACAATTATTTGTGGGTTTTACATTCTATCATGGTATCAGTTGGGTCTCTCTAAATATTCTTTGGCTTTTACCAAAAATTTCCAGACTTTTATTTCGTAGTTTTCCAATCGCCGGCCGTCCCCACCGACCACCACCGCCGATTTTCGCCATCGCAAACCCTACCCATCAGAATTGGCCAATCGGAATTTTTTTGCCTACCGCACGCGCTGTCTCGCTGGATCCCACGCGCCGCTGCCTGTGATCCCGTGCCTCACCTGCTGCTCCGTCTCTGCACAATGGTTAAATCAGTCGTCCACTGTCATTCACAAGCTTGCTGTGTGTTTAGTGCAATTTGATTTTACTATTGTGCTTGGATCTGTTCCCGATGACGACCATTACGCTTCCTTCTATGATCAACTGCATCACCATCAATCTTGATGGTTTCAACTACTCTCACTGGCGTACACAGGTTACGTTAGTTTTACAATTTGTCAAATTAATTAGCTATATTGATGATTCGATTAAGTGTCTTGCTGCACTTGTGAGCTCGTCCTCCAAGTAATCCGATGACAAGGCACCTGAAGATGCCGATGGCCGTGAGACTTGGATTCAGACAGATCAACTAGTTCAAGCCGCTCTTTTTTCATCCCTGACTCCTTCTGCGATATCGGCAGTTGACGGTATGGTCACTGCTGCTCAGGTATGAGATGCTTTAGCCACTAAATATCATAATAATTATCGTGCTCATCGCCTTTATCTCTGTGATCGTTTATATAGAGTTCTTCAAGATGATCAATCTGTCCAGGAATATTATGCTCATTTTTAAAGATATTCTTGAAGAATTGCGTATTCTTGGTCATCCTCTTAATCATGAGGATATTGCTGTTGTGTTTTGTCGTGGCTTGAATGATAAAATTTCCCAGTTTTCTTCTGCTCAAATGGTGAAAGATCATTTACCTCCTGTGTACACCATTGTGGCTGATGCTGAGGCATTATAATTTTTACTCAAAGCTCGCTCGTCTATACCTTGACCGACACCCTCTGCTTTTTCCGCTTCTCAACAGGGATCCGGATAGGCTAACCGCAGCATGGGAGGCCGCAGTTTTGGGTGAGAGAGGGGTGTCCGAGGCTGCGACCGTAAGCTCGGCAGTGGCCGAAACCCATTGCCGGCCTGCGGTTGCATCCCTCCTTAGGGGGGCGGGCCACATATGTCTTCTAGTGGTGTCATCGCCCAAGTCATCTTGCTGAATTTTTCTATAAGCTTTCCCATGTTGCTCGTGATGATGTTGCAAATTCTACAGACACAGCTCAGCCACATTATCAGCAATTTAATGCCACCCCTGATTGGTATATGGATTCTGGTGCTACCAATCATAGGACTGGCTTTACTTCCAATATGGATGACGTTGCTTCTTATAATGGTAATCGTCGTATTTATTTTGGCAATGATTCTCTTTTGAATATTTCCCATGTTAGAAATTCCCGGATTTCTGATTCCTTCACTTTATCTTATGTCTTGGTTGTTCCAAATATCACCAAGATTTTATTGTTTATTGCCAAGTTAACAAGGGATCTAAATGTTGTTTGTTTTGATGACACTTCTTTCACTATTCAGAACAAGGTTACCAAGGAGCTCGTGAGCCGAGGACACGGTGAGGGAGGTCTCTACGTTTTAGATTATGGTGGTGCTACTTTAGTTTCTTTTGTAAATTTAAATAAAGCCAAGGCTTCATTTGAGCTATGACATAGTCGGTTAGGACATGTTCCTTTTTATGTAATTTCATCTTTAAATAAAACTAGTAGTTTGCCAGTTACTAGTTTGCTGCCTAAGACTCATTTATGTACCTCTTGTGAAATGGTTAAAGGCAAGCGTCTTTCTTTTAATGATAATTTTAAACGCACACCACCTTTCTTTTAATGAAAATTTTAAACGTGCACCACACATACTTGATTTAGTTCATTGTGACATATGGGGACCCTCACATGTTGTCTCTCGTACCGGGTACATTTATTATGTTATTTTTATTGATGTTCACTCTCGGTTTATCTGGTTATCATCTGCGACGTAAGTATGATTTTGTGGAGGTCTATATGAAATTTGAAACTTTTGTTGATAATCAGTTTTCTACCACCGTCAAAGTTTTTCAGAGTGATGGTGGAACCGAGTTTGTGAATCATCACATGCGAACTCATTATGCATCCAAGGGCATTCATCATCAGCTTTCATTCCCTTATAATCTAAAGCAAAATGGTAGTGCATAGAGAAAGCATCGTCATGCTACTGAGATTGGTTTGTCGATGCTATATCATTGCGGTCTTCATCATTCATTCTGGTATGATGCTTTTTCAACATCAGTGTTTATCATTAATATACTGCCTACTCCGATTTTATCTGGTCAGTCTCCTTACTCCATTATTTTTGGCACTCCGCCTGACTACTCCAACTTTCATGCTTTCGGTTGCCGCATATTCCCCTACTTGAAGCCTTATTATGTGTACAAGTTGGCCCTCGGAGTATGTCGTGCATTTTTTTGGGATACAGTTCACAGTACAAGGGTTATCAATGTCTTGATCCTCTCTCTAAGAAAGAATACATCACTCGTTATGCTCGGTTTGATGAGATTTTTTTTCTGGTTCTCGTACTGGTACTATTATAGATTCTCCATCATTGGATGTTTCAGCTTTTTTTGAGCCATCATCAGTTCCATCAAAGGTGCTTGAGCCATCATCCTCTTCGGAATCACCTATTATTTTGGAGAATTCACATTTTTGGATTTTAATGGAAGCTCCGGGTTCTTCAGAAAATTTTATCTGTCTGCATCAGGGTGACCAGCTTCAGGTTTGACAGCAGTCAGCATCTCCTGCAGCATCGCCAGAAATGCCGACACCTACTCCAGCCATCCTGGATGCGCGTGGGCCCTATGCATCGTCGTCACTGGCTGGGCATCGCCCACACGCGCCGACCACGACATCTCCGCTGACACCATTCCCAGATCCGCCGAGATCGGTGTCCCCAGTTCTGTGGCCATTTTTGTCGACCATCGATCCCGAGACCATCTCGGGTTCCGTGCCACCGACCTCGGGTTTTGTACCTTCCCTGACTTCGGTTCCCTCTTCTCAGCATTCGATGGACACTCGTTCTCGCACTGGTTCTTTAATGTACGAGGATTTTTCTGATTATGATATTTTTGGCTTATTGAGTGCTTTATTTGCAAATACCGAGCCTCATAGTTATCGTTCTGCGTTAAGAATCCAAACTGGGTTGCTGCTATGGATTCTGAAATGGCTGCTCTTCGCACTCAGCATACATGGGAGTTGGTTCCATGTCCTCAAAATGGGTGTATCAATTGAAATACAAATCTTATGGCTCACTTGATCGGCACAAGACCAAGTTAGTTGCTCAAAGTTTTTAACAATTACCTGGTTTTGACTATGATAATACTTTTAGTCCGGTGGTGAAGGCATCCACTGTTCGTACTATTTTATCTATAGTTTTCACCAGAAATTGCCCCTTGAGATAACTTGATGTTAAAAATGCCTTTCTAAATGGCATTCTTGATTCCCCGATTTACATGGAGCAGCCTGCTGGTTACAAATATCTCATGCGTCCTGATCATGTTTGTCGTCTACGAAAGGCCATTTATGGATTGAAACAAGCGCCTCATGCTTGGTTTCAACGTTTCAGTACTTATTTTGTTGGCTTGGGTTTTGTGTGCAGCTCTGAAAATACCTCCTTATTTGTTTTCTCACAGGGTGCCTCTTTACTCTATTTGCTGGTTTATGTTGATGACATTATTCTCACCGGGAATAATGGTCATCTCCTTCGGAAGTTTATTGATTACGTTAATTAGGAATTTAAGATTACTAATCTTGGCACTTTACAGTATTTCTTGGGATTGGAGGTTGTTCGTAATTCCGATGACTTATTTTCTTGGGCAAGCTCGATATGCCAAAGACATTTTATTGCGTGCCGACATGCAGAATTCAGCACTGGTTGCTATTCTATTTGTGGTTTTTTCACAGCTTTCAAGTATTGCTGGCAAGCCATTCGGAAATCCCACACTTTACCGTTCTTTGGTTGGTGCATTACAGTATTTGTCCATTACACGTCCTGATATTTCTTATGCTAAAAACACGGTCAGTCAGTATATGGAGGCACCTACTGAGCTGTCGCCTTCCGCCTGAGCCACCGTCGTCAAGCCGCGCGTTACACTACACGCGCCACCACCGTCGTCGGCTGCCCAACCGATTGCTATTTTTCCGATCGCCGCTGCCACCTCAACGGTTGTCACGATCCGTACTACTCTGATTTGCCGACGAGTGATGTTCACGCGCCACCGCCCGACTTTACGTGCCAATGTGTCTCTACCTACCTGATTTACCGATTTCGCATTCGACGGTCGTCGCAGCTTCTTCTCCATCTGCCGTGAACGTTTGATGTCCGTGCCTACCCGGATTCGCTGTACGTGTTTTTCACGCGCTGCTCGTACCCCACGCGCCGCCGCGTTTGCAGCACACGCACCGCCGCATCTGCAGCACATGCACCGCCGTGTCCCACCTACTGTACCACTGATCGTGTGTCATTGATCTGCACCAATGACTACTCCTGGTTCCATATCCGATGCTGTTGAGCAAGCCCGCATCGCCGCTGAAAGTTTTTTTTTAATGATTAGCAATTTCATAATTTTATTCGCAAGTTGGGCATTCTTGATTATCATGCTCTAACTTGAAGGAGGGTGATAAGGAAACAGAAATCCTTTCCCTTGTATGGAAAGATTATAGATGGTAGTTACCATATAGAATTAGTTTTCTTATATAATTAGTTATAGATGGTAATTTACTTATAGACTTATAATCATATTTCCATTAGACATTGATTGTTGTAGCCCTATATATTATAACCATCATCAATTGATATGATATCAATCCGGATCATTAATAAAGTCTTTTATTAGTGTCACATAGACATTTCTTCTTATTGTGACGAAACTCTCCACCTTGCGTTGGAATTTCTTAGCTATGATCCTAATTTCACTGATAACATGGATGGAGATGCTGATAATGATAGCTATGAAGAGGAAGAGGATGAGTATGTTATAAATTACATCTCTTGGACATTCTTATTTAGTTTTAGTAAGCTGGGTTCTAAGATTATTTCTCATTCCCTTTGATACTTTAGTGAGAGTGCGGATGAGTACACAGATGATGAGGATGTCAGCTGGAAAGTTTCGAAGAGCTGCAGCGAAATGCTTGGCGGCATTGATTGTTTCTCGTCCTGAGCTGCTTGGCAAGTTGTATGAAGATGTAAGACATTCATCCCTCCTGATTCTTCATGCCCTGTGCGCTTTCTCCCACAGAAGTTTCTGCTTTTTTAAAGAGTAACATATTATTACTGCTCTAATATTTGTCTTGCAGTTATATTTATCTGCTTTTTTAGATTATTTTTCATTTTATTTACATTAAAGTCACAGCATCCAATTTCAGAGGAGTTATAGTACTTTTAATATTAGTTTTTCAAAAGGGATGTGCATAACTTGAGGTTGCCAAAATCTCTAAATTCGTATGGCAATAGGTGGTGGGTGGAATTTGATCATGGTTTTATATAACTGTAGTGTCGTATTGGCAATTTTTTGATGGGGAGTATTCATTTTCTCGGATGCCGAGATAAAATAAATACTCTCTTATGTGAGTTATTGCCTCAAAATGAATTCCATCCATATGCTCTTATTTCTTATTATTTCCTTGCAGGCCTGTCCAAAGTTGATTGACAGATTCAAGGAAAGAGAAGATAATGTTGAGGTAAGGATGGTTGCCATGGTAGATAAGATACCAATATAACCCTGTACTTATCTGATTATTTTTGGCTGCAGATGGATGTTTTCAATACTTTCATTGAGTTACTGCGACAGACTGGAAATGTTACGAAAGGGCAAATGGATTTTGATGAATCAAGGCATGCTCATTTAATTATTCGGTTTTTATGTTTTGCATTTTTAGAAGGTGGATCTTCTGTTGAACTTTTTGCTGTAAATGATATGAGTTGTATCAATACATGCAAATGTAACTTCAGTTATAGGGTTATTTTGGTAACTAAATATGTCAGGGAGCATCGAGTTACATGAATCGTAATGAAAAGCCCAATTACATGTTGCGAGGCATTAGAGATTGAGTTATGTGTTCAGACAGTTTAGCAATAGACCATAATTTAAAGTATCTCAGCTGCCACAAGTCATCCATGAATCATAAACATAAAATAAAACATTTAACAGGATCAAGAATATATGGCTGACACGTGAAGTTGAAGCCTTCTTGTTTGTGCATATGGTTCGCATCGAGTGTCCTTGATCTCGTTATATTTCTCCATCAAGATTAAAGAGATATTTAGACTATCAGTGCTTATCCACCTGCCTGGCTTGCTGTATCACTCTATCTGTTTTCACGTGGAAGATCTTAAATTTTTTGACTGTATAGTACTTTCGGTACCTCATACTGGTGAGAAGTTGGCTGTCAAAGCATGCTGTTCTTTTTGTTTGACAGAAGCAAGTAAATGTTTATTGTTGTTAACATAAGATTTGCTAAGTTTTGTCTCGATTCTGATTCGAACTGCAATAATCGATTGTGCTGTTTTAGATTGTTATTGAAGCAAGAAGTCCCTAAAATTGTCCAATCCATTAATATGCAGTTGCGAGGGGAATCTGTCAAGACAAAGGTGACCTCATGTCAATGCTGCATGGCATTATAATTATCTAAATCTGATTGGTGTTGATTTATGTCATGATGGGTCATAAGGAAAAATAATGGCATTTCTATTTCTAATTCAGTTGAATCAACACTTGAGCTGTTTTCTTCTGTAGGTTGGAGCCTTTTCCGTTCTTAAAGGCCTACTAGTCATTCTGCCTGATTGTCTTGCTGACTGTATTGAATCTCTTGCTCCCGGAATTGAGGAAGCTTTATTTGTAAGTTTTCTTTATTCCTACATGAGCACAATCCTCTTGATGACTTACACAGCAAGATAAACTGATTTCTTAAGTATTAGATGGCATCAGGGCACTGAAACTCAACTTTTGCAATGTAGCCTTGAGAGGGGTCGTAGAATTTGGGAATGTTACATGTTTATTCATTATGTTACAGTATTCTCTTGTTGGGCATTCTTACTATTTGCCATATTATGATATGTTCTAAAAAATGTTCAGACATCCACTCATTTCTTTGCCATTCTGTTATATTTAGGCCATATCAGCTCCTGTTATATCTGCTGTTGGTGACTGTTACTATGGAGTCACAGCTGAAGCGCTAGGAGTATGTGGAGAACTTGTTCGGATTGTGAGGCCAAAAGTTGAGGTCGTATTCTTTGTAATGATGTTAATTATCGAGTTCCTTTTGTCCTTGTATTTACATGAAACGCTATCGGGTATTGTTAATCAGGATTCTGGTTTTGATTTCAAACCCTTTGTTCATCCAATATACAACGCTATCATGGTACGTCTAACAAATCAAGATCAGGATCAGGTAGGATAATTTGTTGATTTTGGATGATATTCTTTCTTCAGTTGTAGTACAATGTTATAGTGTTTGACTACTCTCTGCTTCTAGGAAGTCAGGGAGTGTGCGATTACATGTATGGGGCTCGTTGTATCAACATTTGGTGATCACCTCCGAGTGGAACTACCATCATGCCTTCCTGTGCTTGTGGATTGTATGGGGAATGAGATAACTAGGCTTACTGCCGTGAAGGAGCTCGTAACTTCAGGGGCAGGCACTTCAGGTATAATGCTTATCTGCAGCCATTAGATAGTCGATCCAGTGCGTTATTTTTTACTGAATTTTTTCTGTTGATCTTGAAGGCGTTGCAAAAGTTTTTTGCTGTGTTGGTTCACTCTGCGAACACAAGCTTTGATGAGCTTTTAGAAACTCTCATTTCAACAGCAAAAACATCTCCAGAAACTCTCATTTCAACAGCAAAAACATCTCCAGAAACTCTCATTTCAACAGCAAAAACATCTCCAGGTGGTGTTGCTGAGCAGGCTTTATTTTCCATTGCTACATGTATAGCAGTTCTCTGCCTTGCTGCAGGGCATCAGAAATGTTGTTCTACCGTTGATATGCTCGCAAACATCTTGAAAGATGACAGCAAAGCGAATGTGGTAAGCATGGTATGTATGATATTGGATCTTTCAAACTTATTTTCTCTACTGTTATCATCTTTCAGATATTGCGAGTAAACTAAAATACACTCTTTTCATTTCCAACTACTTAATTGAAATTGCACATATTAAAAAAAAATTCTACTACTTCTGTATTTGAGATATTAGAAAACTACAGTACACAGCAGTTTAAGTTGGTTAAAAAAAATCTGCTCCTTTGGTGTGGAAAAGTTTTTGGTTGATTTGCTGTTTTTGACCTAATGTAATCCAGGAGCATTTCAAAATTTGTTGTCTGGTAAATTTCCATCATGTTTTGGGGCTGCAACTATTTTGGTCGTCTTATGTAATGTTCTGATGCTGTCCAATTAAGTTCCTTATGTTTGGGCGGTTGGTGGTTTTGGTCCTATTTATGGCTCCAAGCAGTCTAATATTCTGATTGATTGAATGGTCAACTGTTGATGGCTGTTTGTAGCAGGTCCAAAGAACTAAACTGGCAGTGAGCTAAAAAGTAATTGAGCATTTTTGGAGATCAATTTGCGTTTAGGCTTCATTGGTGTTCAATTTAGTTTTATGAACTTGAAGTTGCTTCATCTGTTGCTTTCAGTTCTTCCATATCAACGTCTTGTTACTTTTTAGTTCTCAGCTGGGCAAAAAATTTCAGGTCAAAAAACATCTTTCTTTGCTTTGTTTGGGGGAGATTGGGAGGGAGACAGATTTAAGCTCACATTCACAGATAGAGAATATCATCATCGAATCAGTCCAGGCTCCTTTTGAAGAGAGAATCCGCAGCTTCTTATGCTCTTGGAAATATTGCTGCTGGTAATCTGCAGAAATATCTGCCAGTTATCTTGGACAAAATTGATAATCAGCAGATGAAGCAATATTTACTATTACATTCTCTAAAGGAGGTATATAACATTAGCTGACTTTGCCTGAGATTCAATAGCTTTTTGTTATCTATTGATGAGTTTTGTGAGTGCATCCTTATTGCAGGTTATTGTAAGACAATCAGTGGATAAAGCTGAATTCCTGGAATCAAGTGTTCAAAAGATACTTAATCCGCTCTTTAACCTTACTGAAAGTGAGGAAGAGGGTTTTCGCAATATTGTAGCTGCACGTCTTGGGAAAATTGCCCTCATTGAACCCCACAAGCTTGTTCCAGCACTTAAGGTATCATCTCTGTGGAATAATGTCCTATTGACTTATAGCTGGCTGTGTCTCTGTATGCGTTCATCAATGTTTAAAGTTTGCACGGCCATTCTTTTTGTAGGAGCGAACTACTCATCCAGCTGCATCTACCCGAGCTACTGTTGTGATTTCCTTAGAAAATGCTATAGTTTGGCGAGCTGAGAAAATAGATGGGATTCTACAATCTGAAATTTCTTCATTCCTAATGCTTATCAAGGATCATGATTGGGTAGCTATGAATTTATTTCCATGAAATTTTGTTACTTATTACATAATGCTTTACTCTCTCGCGCATCAACTGAGGAGTTAGTGATGGTGGTATCTCTTTGTTTGACCCCCTGTAGTTGTATATGAACTATGAGGTTCTGCTGATGATTTCACCCTGAGCTGACATGTTATCTTAGTAATTCTCCAAAAGACATGTCACGTTTCTGGTCGTGATACTATTATTGTGGTCTCTTGAGCAATATATTGCGAAGCAGAAATAGTTTTCTCTTCCATGATATATTTTTTGAAGTGTTTCGCCCTCTTAAATCTCTCCCATCTTTTTCTAGGTGATACCTTTAATTTAGTTGGGTTTCTGATGTTGTCCTAGAACTGAATTCCTGCGAAATGCCAACCTGTGAAGCTACTTAATGTTTTTGACATCTCTAGATATTTTCTGACATCAGCTTAACGCTGCCAGCCTGTGAAGCAACCTCTAATTATTTTGACATTTATCTAGTGCTATCATCGTATGGAAGTTAAGATGAATATAATGTCTCATCTTTGTGCCAGTCCATCTTTTGCTCCCAATACCAGTTCTATAGTTTATAGTTCAGTTCTGCAGCATTCTTGAGTTTCTGAAACTTTTACTGGAGTATCTTTCAACTAGCTCTTGAAATAATACTGATAATTCATCATAGCATGATTGTTTAGTGAGGTTGAGAAAGACACGCTAGCTATGCTCTTACGTTGGTTCATTCTAAGTTTAATTGGTTGTCTTATTTGTTCTTTGAGTTGTATGAACCTTCCACTGTGTCAGCTAGAATGGGAAGTTGAAAGGAAATAAACATAACATTGGATAGAGGATGCTTGGAGTTGTGGTTGTGATTGTACGGTTCTCTTGTCATTTTGTTTTCTGCCTATTGGCAGATTGCGTTACGAATACTTGCTTAGGATACTAAGCATCTTCTGATGGAATTTGGAACTCTAGATGTGTGTATCTTTTTCAACCCTTGTGGAGTGTGGTCTAAAATTACCAGTTATGTAATGGTAATTTTACAGTCTGGGCTACATAAGACCCTGAGTTGTTCTCACTTCATCTTTCAGTCATTGATTTTACTTTCTGCAATTTTTGCAGCATGTAAGGCGTGCTGCTGTTTTGGCTTTGACGACTGCAGCTCATAATAAGCCAAACTTGATAAAGGGTCTGCTACCTGAACTTTTGCCACTGCTTTATGATCAGACAATCATCATCAAGGTCAGTAATCCATCTTCTAAGCTATCGATGCTGGATAAACAAGGATGATTGGTCGTAGTTTTGTGGGCTATAGCTGATGCTTGGGGCATTGAGGATATAGTTTATTATTATTGAAATTTGCAGCATTGCTGGAGTCTTTTAAGATTTATGATCACATCGAAGTGAAAAATAAAGTCAGTTGAAGTGATAGTTATCTATCTGAATAGGGCCGCACATGCATGGAGATCTTTGGTGCAATACATGAGAAAATGCTTCATTGAAACCCAGGCTCCTGTTTACACCTTTATGTGATTGTTGTGAGAGCTTATTACTGCTTGTCACTTATGTTTATCCCAGGTATAGCGACAAGAGTAATTGTGGTTAGGTGAACCTTTTTCTGCTTGTATTGCTGATTATTTTTTGGGAATACTTGCTTTCCATTTCCAGCGAACCACGAATGCATTCGTTTAGCTCATTGGTCTTTCTTTGCTGGAATGCACGGGGACCTTGAACATCCCCGTGGTTCTGATAAAGAAAATCTAAAGGAGGACGCCACCACTGAATTGCTTAGACATCTGTGTTTTTTTCAGCTGTATTTAACTGAGAAAATCACTATCTTGAGAAATTTACAGTTTAATGCTGATCTAATTGTTATTATCTGTTTGTTTGAAGCAAGAATTAATTAGAACAGTTCACCTGGGTCCTCTCGAGCGCATGATAGATGATGGACTCGAGTTGAGGAAAGCTGCTTTCGGGTGTGTTAAAACTTTATTAGATGGGTGTCTTGATCAAATTAATCCATCATCCTTCATTGCTCCTTACCTCAAATCTGGTCTAGATGGTTACTAAATAAATTAATTTTCACCTTTCCAGTTCTCAAAACCTCAAATTTAATGTTGATTCTTGATCTCATTTAATGTTGATTCTTCAACTAGTTTTTTGGATTTTCAGTTCTTGACTCGTTGGTGGATCCTCTGCAGAAAACTATTAATATCAGGCCAAAACAGGATGTTGATCGTTATGAGGACATGATTTGGAGTGCCCTTGGTGCTATTGCATCAATAAATCGCATAAGGTACAGTTTGTGGGAAAATTGTCAATAAAAAATTGGTTTTTAAACCAAGACTATGAAGTCGAACTTGACTGATTTTGATTATGTTGTCCTTCTCTATTGACCTGTCATCAAGTGATGCTGTCCTTCTTGAGCCGCTTGTTGGAGATAGATATAGCTGATTGTGTGCTATGCTGAAAAATGAGTAGCTGGGATTCTGTGAAGAAGGTGGCGGATTGGCCAATTTATCATAGCATGAAACTTTTGTGCCATTGGCACGAATGTTGAAATTTATTTGAACTTTTCGTTTGTAGTTTGAGTAGAACTCCTGAAGGTTGGGGTTATGTCATTTTCTTGTGCTCTGTTTCTTGTGGGTAGTCATGAATGCATGTTGTTGAAATGCTTGAATGTCAATGTGTTTGATTGCGTGTACTTTTCAGCGGAGGGGAGTGCAGCCACAAGTTGAAGAACCTGATGCACACATTTTTAACGTCTCCACATCTCTTGGTAAAGTATTGTCCTATTCGGTACGAGCTGGTACCCGAAAACTTTGGGGCGTTTTGATGACTCTCCTTCATTTCCCCCAACCCAACTAGTTCCGAATTTCAGCGATTAAAACTGAAGTAGTGGTCTGCATTGTACTCTTTGGGGAGTGGAATATGGTTCCTTTTCTACAAGAGCAACATGATTTGAGTTTATTTTTTGAGTTACTTTGTATAGTATTGACAAATCAACTTTCGGTCGATACTTGGTGCACCCGTACTCATCTACGTTTCATGCTGCTGGCTTTTGGTGGAGTTGCTAGCTCTGATGAATGTGATAACTATGGATGTAATGTTAGAAATAGATGGATTAAATATCACGTTAGCCAAAGCAATGTCTCCTTGTATATTATGAATTCCCTTAGCGTGTGCTGCCTCTCTCTTCTTTGATGCCAAGATCTAGTGTTCCAACACTCCTCAATACGAAAATATAAAACCATGCTGTATTCATCATTAACATGTTGAAGAAGATGAAAGGGGAGAAAAGAAAAAAGAAACAAGAGGAAAATTAAAACGACTAAATTGCTCTCTTAGATATTAGTTAAATCTTAGAACGAAATTGATGCTGGAACCCAAAAGCAACCTTTTTTAAAATGTTAGTAAAACGTTTTCGAATAAATATATGTTAGTGTTAACGGTGTATAGTTACTGTTTGACCTAGTATGTATTTACCGTATGACTTAGTCTACATTGTTATTTTATTGTTATGTAGAATCAGCAGACTTAGTAAATAGAATCTCTATCATCATGAGATTTAGTTACAGACTTGAACTCTACTTATACCGTATTCATTCAATGGAAATCTCAACACTTTCCATCATTAAAATTCTCTACTTATATTATTTATATGATATCAGCCTAAAACACGTTCCAAGTGGCCTCTAATTCATCAACTTCCATTAATTCCATCATTGCTCTTGTCGATGCTCATGCTGGTTCTGATTTGAACCTTAGCTTCAATTTCCCTAATCTGGCAATTCGTCTTGACCGATCCAATTACTCTCTATGGAGGAGTACGATTCGTTCAGCCCTGGAGGCCTATGATCTGGACTCCTTCCTCACTGATGTTAATCCGCCTCCGACCACCATTGTCATCTCTGCTGTGCCGCCGATTGATCCAACCGATCCCCACACCTAATAGAATATTAGATAAATTAGAATCAGGTTAAGAAAGGAATACCCTTTCTGATTGGTTTTGTACATATCCTTTTCCATATTTGATTCTGCCTTATATACCCTTTGTACTCAGTATATATATATATGAATACACACAGCCACAATTATTTGTAGGTTTTACATTCTATCAGATAGTTTGGGGTTTTATTGATGATAAATTTGGTAGAATAAATGATTAGAGTCCATCTTTTGAAAGACAGCTTTTCCATAAATTGTGAAAATATTAAGATTTAAACTACAAAGTAAAAGAAAAATAATAATTTTTTGGATAGCATAATAAATTTTAATATTGCAACTAAAACCTTTTACATTTCTATTTATATATTATAATTAAATTCCATTTTTCCATAATGACTATATGCAAAAAAAATAGAAATCATAAGTTATTTTATGTATGAACTAAAAACAAAAGTAGGAAATTTATTGTGAAATGGAGGGAACATTCCATTACGGCCATTTTCTATTTGAAATCATTTGTAACCTTACCTACTTGATTCTCTATTAGTAGCATTATAAGTTTAAATGCTTTGATTTAGATGGGAAAAAATGAGTTGATGAAATTGAATGTAAAAAGTATAATGAGTGGATGAAATTAAAGCAATGTTGACAAGAATGGAAAGTGTGTCATTTATAAAAAAAAATCAATTAAGTAAGTGCGTCACAAATAGAGAAACAGAGGGAGTCCTTCATACTACTTTTCATTTCCAATTGGTTAATCTCGCGCATTATCTTGATATCTTTATTATAAGACGTGTTTGATAGGACTTATAAATGGTTTGCTTATAATTTGAGCACGTTTGAAAAACTGCTAGGAAAACAAATAAGACAAAAACTGGTCACTTTCATTTTCCTTGCTTTCAACTTCCTAATATTGCATATAACAAAGCATATCTACAAATCCATGTCTGAGCGTCTATCAATAGAGGAATGTAACATATTTTTTTAATGCCGAAGTTTTTAAAAAATGTTTTTTGGTTGTCGTTCAAAATGTTTCAGTGACAAATTAATAGAGGAAGGGGCTGGAGGAACTGCTGTTTCCGAGATATTTCAGTTGTATGGTGAGAGCTTCTTTAGGGACAAAGAGGTGATATACTAATATTCCATTTTCTCATTAGCTACATTCTTGAGATGTGCTTGAAACTTAACCAGCTATATTTATATATGTAAAAATAGCTAAATAACGATTGTCAGCATTTAAAACATTTGGCTTGAAATTTCAGTTTGCATGTCATGCTAAGTTGTTTATGGTATTATGTATGATCAAACTCCGCTGAATCTGTACATTTTCCGTCTTTCCGTGTCAAAACAAGACACTTGACCTTTACCTTTCCCTAACCAACAATATCTTTTGATCCTTTCTACTCCCTCCGGTTCTTTAACATTGACACACTTTTCTTTTTGGGATGATTTTTTAACATTGGCACACGCAAATTTTAGGTTGTTTTCATCCACTCAATTTACTATTTACTCTTTCAATGAATTCCCAACCACTAATTTTACATTCATAAATCCTTGTGCCAAAAGAAATGGTGCCACTCTTAGAGAACCGGAGGGAGTATATTTTTTCCATCTCTTGCTTAGCCAAACGTGTAGCTGTGATGATCTAATCCCCTCATTTTTCTTGTCGAAAAGAACACAAGACGTTGATGAAGGAAAGCGTCTCTAAAAAATATTATAGTCCTTGAAGGATGCTAGATGCGCCTTTTATGTTTCTCTATCTTGTGCTTCATAGAAATTTTTGAAAGGCTTCTCTTCAGGCCGACCCCAGTGCGAATTGAACATAATCTTTAATGTTGAATTACTGTCTCTAGTTTTCTTCATTGCTTTGATAGTCAGCATGTCCTGTACGTTCTCTTACATATGTGTGTGTATGTATATATATATATAGTCAGCATGTCTTTTTTCATTTGCTCATTTTTATAGACTGCAGAGGTGTCATCAATGCAACAGCTAGTCGTCGTTTCGACAGGTGGGGGTGCAGTTGTTCGGCCCATTAATTGGTATCATCAATATTGTCAATTTCCTACTTTTGCTTTGTTCATTAAAAAATGCTTCATCAATTTTCCCACTGGGCTTTCTTTACTTTGAGATGTTAGGAGATACACCATACATGCATAAAGGACTGGTTAGACGTACCTTTGGAAGCCTTGGCAAGGAGAATTGCAGAGGTTGGGACTGATTCACGCCCCCTTCTCGATGGTGAATCAGGAGATGCGTATACAAAGGTGTGCAATTTTCTCATGTCACAGAACGTGCAGGAGACGGGCAACTATCCTTTTTATTTTTCAGATAATATACTCATATTGTTTGATGCCTCCTGCATTTTGTGTAGGCTTTCAAGCGTTGATCTACCCTTCTGGTGGAGAGGGGAGAAGCATATGCCAATGCGAATGTGATGCAGCACCAACGGAGCGTAGGTTTAGAACGGATCTTAGGCTTAGAACTTGGTTCTATGGTAGGGAAATTATAGGTATATGGCTGTAGGTTAAAGGAAAAATCTGCAGAAACTTAAGAAAACAATGATAAAC
>JAULKM010127295.1:0-19978 GCA_032355605.1 Rubia tinctorum | reverse complement strand
GATTTGGTATAATATTATACACCTTTACAGCCAATAACTCCAACTTCATTTCTATATTACAAACATAAAGACTGAAAGAACGATAAATCTGATTCGAGTTTTTATTTTTTCATTGAATAAGATTAAATATCACTTGTTGTCGGTTGCTCTAGCGTGACGTTTCTGTGATGGATAGAGGGTTGATAGCAGGGCTCTGTTTCATATTCCATTGTTTCATATTCCATTCCTCTACCCTACCATCTGATCCTTTCAATAATTTTAAAACTTCAAGTTTAGATAGTTTTCAAACGCTTGTCAATAATTCCAGAACTTCAAGTTCAGGTAGTTTCCAAATGCCGGAAATCACGTTCCACGAAAGGCCAACAAAACTTCACTGTTTCAGATTTGAGGGAAAATCGAACTTGAGGCGATGCAAATTCGGGACCTTGTGTTCTTTCAACTCGCAAAGATTTGGAAACTTTCCCATAATCTTTTTCATTGTTTTCTCGAGATTAAGTTTTGGAGCCGAGGAAGTGGCCAAATTCCCTACCGGAAGAGCTTTCAAGATTTTCTTCCCCCATATTGAGATCAACCAAACATCTGTACCATTTCATTTTGCTTATTTACTTTTTCACTGTTTTCAATGAACATGTTTAACTGTAAATATTTTAAGTTACCTATAATAACACTGCATAAAAAATGATATTTAGAAAATAGATGTTAAGACGACTCTAACAATATCTCACATGATATTTTTATTATATATGAATTAATTTATATTCACGGTTAAAGTTTACTTGAGGGTGACACCATTGGATTTGTCTTCTCGAGAGCTATAAAATCGAGTACGAGATTTCTCAAATCGGATAAACGGTTCATCTGTAGCGGAGCAAACAAGTCAGCTGACCGAACCAGTCACGGCCGACGCGGACCGCACAAGGCCAGCTTGAGGCCTAGGCCTAGCACAGCCCGTTCCAAGCGACACGGCCCATGTCAGGAGTCTTCGGCACGGCTCGTTCCACCCAACATGGTATGTTTAACGACGCGTACGAATTTGGTCTCAAATGTAAAAGTTGCCAGATTAACGCTCTGATATCACAAAAACCACAGGCTGTTCTGATAGGAATATATGGAGCTTGACCATTCGATAAGTGGGGAATTGATCTGGTAGGACCTTTTCCAAAGGGTACAGACAATGCAAGATTGTTAATAGTCGTGATCGACTACTTTACCAAATGGGTGGAAGTCTAGCCTCTAGGAAGAGTAAAAGCAGAAGTAACAAGGAAGTTCGTCTGGGAGAACATAGTTTTTCGCTTCAGAGTGCCACAAACTATTGTCATGGACAATGGTACACAAATCACTAGCGGAGTCTTCACCGAATGGTGCTCGAAGTTAGGGACTACACAGAAGTTCACCTCTGTAGCTCATCCCCAAGCCAATGGACAAGTGGAAGTCACCAATAGGACTATAGTTCAGGGTATACAAAAAAGATTGGAATGAAAGCGAACAGGTTGGGTGGATGAAATACTCAATACCCCGTGGTCATATAGAACAACTGTTCGACAACCAACTAGAGAAACACCATATAACCTAGTCTATGGTCATGAGGCAGTAATACCGGTTAAAATTGGGAACTCCAACCCTCGAATACAGGTATACAGGGAGGGTGATAATCCCGAAGTGATGAGATTGGACCTAGATGAAGTTGAAGAAAAGAGGCAGAGAGCAACGATAACAGGGCGAAGTATAAGGAAAATATGGCTAGAGCATACAATCAGAAGGTCAAGAAGACGCAATTCCAATTTGGTGACTTTGTACTGCGAAAGAATGAAGCGAGCCCAGCGGAAGAAAAAAGAAAGCTAAGCCCCAAGTGGGAAGGCCCGTACAAGATAGCAAAAGTGCATCCTTCCAACTGCTACGAGCTAGAGAGATTGGATGGAAATTGCGTCCCCAACACATGGCACGTGATCAACCTTAGAAATTTTTATGTTTAACATCCAAGGAGAAGGGTAAGAAAAACCCAAATGTATAAAAGTCGTGAGTTTATCATTGGTGTTGTTCGTATCCATGTTTTCTTTCCAAAGCGATATTATCGCAGCAATACATGTTTAATATAAAAGTCCGTCTTTGGGGAAAAACATACTTCTCATTTCCATTGAAAAATAGCCAACTAAGCCACATCGCAATCAATTAAGTTTGGCAAAATGCAAAGCAAAAACTTACAGTTTTTCAACTTTGTAAGCTATAGATCTTACAAAGTGGCAATCTTACTATTGCAATCTATAAATCTTGCACAAAGGCAGATATGCCTATAAAATAGCGAGTCAAGCAAACAATAGACCTTGCAGTTCGCACAATACAAAATCACGAACCTCCAAGCAATAAATCTTGGAACTTCACAAATTCAACTAACAAAGCTATAGATCTTGCAAAAGGAAAATATGCCTACAAAATAGTGAAGCAAGCAAGCAATAGATCTTGCACGTTTTCAAAGTAAAGATCCCTAATTTTGCAACCTATAGATCTTATAAAATATGCAAACATGCCAGCAATATTAGCAGTGAAATTATACAACTTCGAAAATAAAGCACGAAAGTGATAAATGCATCCGCGAATGAATAGTAGGAAATGAAAAAAGAGTAACACTTTGTGTTAGGAAAAAGAATAAAATACTGAATTTCAAAATACAAACAAACAAGAAGTACTGATCCAAACGTTATGTAAAATAAACTGTCAACGCCTATATGTGTGTGATGATCCAGAGAATGAAGAACCGCTATGGCGACAAGGTGGCTCAACTTCGCGATGAGACTGCTCATCTTCGTGACGGGATCGTTCATCCTCGTGCTCATCTTCTAACATTTTGTCATAACTCCATTTCATGTATTTTTAGGCAGGATGCCGTGTAGAATCTCTTCGTTCCATATGATCAAGATGCTTGGCATAGTACGGCTTAAAATCAGCTATAAGGCCAAATTCCTCACGATCAAGCTGCACACTCATAACGTCAACAGTATCTTGATAATCCTTATTCGTAGCCGTCAAAATTTTCATTTCATCTTCTAATTGGAAAATGTGAGACCTAACAGCTTCAGAAAAATTAATCCTTTGCACGCCGATACTTATTGTTAGGTTTCCACGACCAGTAGATCGATGATATGATGAAGGGCTTCAAGTCTGTCCTTCTATTCAACACAAGCTTGTTCAAGCCGATGCACACATGAATCGAGATGATTACACTCAGTACAAAGCTCTTCATTCACACTGCGGAGCTGAGTGTTTATAGCAAATTATTTGCCAAATTTACTTCGCCACCCAGCTGCAGAAGAGGAGAGATGATCACACTTATTCGGCTTTTTGTTCAACAGCTCTAGTAGATCGTTGATGCGACAACAATGTTTATCAATGACCAGTTTCTTCTGATTAGCCTTGCTAGAAGAAAAATTTTTAGCATCCTCTTGCTGACGAAGCATTCTGACCATGCTCAGCAGTTGGCGCTAAATAAGCTTGTTCTGTTCTGCACACAACTCTTTTAGTTCACGCACAGAGTCTTGAGTATTCTTTAAAGTCTTTGTCCATCCAACTTTAAGATTATGGATGCCAAGTAACATATACTTCATGCATATACCCAAACACACTTCCCACTCATAAACACGGGGAGGAAGATGGAGCGAACACATATACACACCAACAGATTCAAGATCAGCCAAACTGCGAAATATATCCTTGTCCAAAGATTCAATATTGTAGCCCTTATGTATGAACTAGCTACGCATGCAGGATGTAGAAGGAGTTGGAGATGATGAGGAAGAAGAAGGAAATCACCATCAAAGGCATAATGGGATGGACTCTATATTGGATAAGCGGTTAACAGAAATAAGCTCTAAATATTCCTTGGACAAGGACTAACTAGCTTCGACCAACTCAATAGGACAGAATAAAGGAGAAGACATATACCCAGGATGATCAGAAAAATGAACATTAGACCCCAAATAGTTGAGATGTTTCAAAAACTTATGGTCAACCAAAATGTCAAAGCCCTGCATATGAATAATTTTGATGAGAAATTGCAAAATTATAAGTGTGATCCAATAATTAATTCTCATACTGATACAAATAGTACAAACATACATCAAAATATTCTCATCAATTACAAACAAAAATCAATAGTTCTAAGATCCACTAACATTAGAAGGAGAAACAGGTGAAGTCGGGACAAGAGCGGTAAAATCCCCCTTGTTTTCATCTTGAGCAGGGCCTCAATGCTGACGTTGGCTTTGGCATTTGTGCAAACTTCAACATTCGCGTTCGCACCAGAATCAACATTAGGCTCAGAAGGCTCGGAATCGAAAGGGAGATCCTCGAAGTAATCAACCTCGCACTTCTTCAATTCAGCCATAGAGGGCAGACGAGGCAGACTGGCGAGGTGAGATAGCAACGTATAAGGGTGACCACCAACAGAAATGCTACGGAGGACCCCTTCGTTAAGGTTAGCCTTCTGTTGCTCGAGCACCTTCTCCGCCTTAGCCAGTTTAGGAGAATTTCGGACCTTCGCCGTTGGGTTAAAACTCCGTAACTTAACCATAGCCTCAACTTACCCAACCTAGCGAGCAGAAGTGGAGATTTTTCCAATAAAGTATAAAAGAACTTCGTCTTTACTAGTCGGTCAATGAGAACCTGAGGGTATAAAGGCGAAGCATGACCGTTAGCCCGCATCTCCTCCAGCTTGGACCACAACCGATCAGCTTCCTTCTCAGTAGCCAGAGCACGAACCTCGGCTGATAGTGCAATTTTTTTAGCGGCTTCAACAGAGGCATTCAAAGTAGTTCACTTCACCTCAGCCGCTTTCCATTTCTCCAGCAGTGAACCGTCGTCTCCTTTAGCAAACTCGACAACTCGCTTGTTAATGAGCTGCAGACTCTCACCAACCTAATTTTCAAAAATATGCAAGCAAGCATGGAGGTTACATATCACAATAAAGAAGTACAAAATTAAAGCACTCATAAAACTTAAATAAAAATAAAAATAATATAAAAATAAAAACATACCATAGCCATTGTCTCATGAAGAGACATTTTGGATAGGTTAGCAAGAATTGTTTCTTCCACCATCAAGCCATAGCTTCACAGTGGGGGCTTAGTGAGAATGGCTCATGCGCTCTTTCTTTTGAGTACGCTCCAAAGTGTGAGAGGATCCACCCATTGCTTCATTGTGCTTTATTCTATGAGAAGTATCGTGTGAAACGATCTCTCTACCCTCTTTAGTGGTAGCCTTAGAAGTTTGCAGCTGAGAGCCAGCTTCGGTAGCCTTGTCTGAAGAGACAACAGTTGAAGTGTTTCCACCATTTTGAACAACCATATCTTCGGGCTGTTCATCTTCATCATCAGAGAAGAAATATTTCTCAACAGGACACTTGGATAAATCCATATATGCAATTTGACAAAGAAAGTCAAACGAGTACAAGGAGACAACAAGACAATGTGAACAGTAGGAGATAAATAAATAGGACAAAAAGAAACAACAAAATAGTGACAAGCAAACACCTTCGCTCATAGTATTAGCATTGCGAAGAAACATCAAATGTTCCCAAAGTTTCAAAAAAATCTCGGACTCAACATTAAGGCGAGCCCCAACCTTAGGAAGTTTTTATTTAGGAACATTGAAGTTCCAAACTGGAAAAGATTGTTAGAAAGAAAAACATTTTACTCCATACCCCACGATTATTAGGGAATCCACCAACGAACTCAACTAATGGAATTGCTGGGTAAAGGTTCATCAGACTAGTTCTTCACCTTGCGAAGCTAGTAAAGGCTAGAAAATAGGTCGATGGCAAAAGGAACTTGAGCCGCTTCGCACACATGGTAGAAAAAACAAATATTTAAACAGCTTAGGGTGAAGCTGAGACAGTGTGACCCGATAATGGGAGAGTAAGTATAGGACATGTGGAGGTAAGGAAAAAACTAGCCCAAACTTAAGATAGTCTAAATAACAGGAGAGAAAGCCACAGGGTGGAGTGCGAACACTTTCAGAAGCCTCAGGGGCCCTAATTTCATACGAAGATAAAAAAGGATAAGTATCTTTAAGCTTTTCTAAGTAATAATTAGAAAGAATACTACTAATGACAGAAGAGCCAGTGGGATGGTCGAAATCCTCTCCGGAATCGACATGGTCCATGGGAACGTCTCTTACGGAAGGTTCGGTATTACAAGAGGCAAACATAGAAGCAGTAAGAACTCCTAACATCCAAAGGAAAACTATCAATTAGAAGTTAAAATAACACCAAAAAAAGAGGTATATTCTGGCAACAAATGGAGGAAAAACACAAAATACACACCAAAAAACCATAAGCAAAGAAAGCTAATCGGAAAATCCCTACACTGAAGTTCAAAAACAAAGCTACGATAACAAAAACGATGCAGACATATACAAGTTTCACCCTACACAAGATTGGGAAATAGAAAACTTATGATCTGATGAGGAGCGACGAGGAACAGGGCAATATAAGAAAGAGGAAGAAGACAAAGAATACAAATGGTTTAGCAGATTAAGTTTGAGAAGTTAAAAAGGAAAGAGAATTCAAAAAGGAAATGAAAAGTAATGATTGACGTCTATCAAAAAGTAACTTACCCTTTTAGAAATATGAGATGCCGGCAGAATATAGACAAACACAATACAATGAATACTGACATAATTAAATCACGAAAATTAAAGCATTTATAAAGGAGAAGACGTAATGACATGAGAGAATTCCAGAACAATACAGCGAATAAGGAGGAGGAAATCTCGGTTCGATGAGGCAAAATCTCAAATGGCTAAGTTAGTTACAGGTATAGTGGATTAAGAGAAAATTTTGAATTTCAAATTGAAACTCTAATATTGGAAAATAAAAGCAGCATCGCATTAGTGGCCAAGAAGCAAGCAACACTTTCTGAAGATAATATTAGCGAACATATTGTTACAACTTCAAGACTTTGCGAAACAACGGTTCGCAGATACATACAAAAATAAAAATTCATCGCTTCGTATTTGTCTCCATGGCTATGGGGGGTTATGGTGTATACCAAGCCCAACTAGAGACTGCTGAATTCTAAAGCTCAGCTCAATCTTGATTCACGAACAACCAAAATCATTCGGCCAAGAATTCCAAGTCAACAGCGAGCCAATAAAGAAAGAACAAGGTGATCGTGGATTCAATTATAAACTGAGAAAGGTGGCATGTAGACACAAACTGGAAATATATTGATCACGACACAACCCACAATCCCAAACCCGAAAAATGTGGAATCACAACCATGAGAGGCTATAAATATAGGAAGAGCAACATTGGCTCAGGGAAGTAAGGCTAAACCGAGAAATTCTAGTTCTCTAAGGAAAATACTGACTTGAAAGTCAGAGTTTTTTCCCCGAAGTTACTTTCGGGATTTATCTTGCAGGAAGAGATACATTATAGTGAACAACGAGCATCTTACTCGATTAGATTACCACATCAGTTTTGGAACACTATTACACTTGGTGTGCATGTTTTTTTGTAGGAAGCATATGGTTTCTGGAAGAAAGCAAGCAACGGGGTTCAGGAGGAGTCCTACTCATGGACCATGTAGACATATATGGTTCGTGAAGCTCAAAATGGTGGACAATGAGGAGAACCAAACCCCCAAATTTATGGGGTGTGTAGACGTATACGACCAGTGAAGCTCACTTACCTTCCTACATCCCAATCACCATTTCTTCCCTACCACCACCAAAGTACCGCCCAAACCCACTTACCCTCAAAACCCTTGAAACACTTATATCGAAACCTAAGAGGTAACTCTCCATTGTAGTTCAATTATTTATTCGATTTGTGACACATGATAGAGTTTGTGATTGAACTTGCTTGATTAGAAGTTTGGGGTTGTTTATTGGGGCGAGGGTAGTATGTTCATTAATTTCCATGATTGTGCCACCAAGGGTAGATTTTAGTGTTCATTTTTCATTGTGAGTGCTCTCTTATTTCCTTCCCTTGACATATGTTTATAATTGTGTATATGCATTGAGGACAATGCAAGTTTTAAGTGTGGGGAGAGGATTAGATAACACTTATGATTCTTGGTTGTTTCTATGTAGCTAATAGCTCCTTTAAAGAGAATTTTGAAAAATAAAATGAAAAAATTATCTACTCAGCTAAGTTGAAAACCCGAAAGGGAAATTAGGTAAAAATGGAAAGAAACCCCTGACAGGTCGAAAAGCCTAGGTAAAAATGAAAGGCTAGGCCCGGCTAGATTGGAAAACCTAGGCGAAAATGAGAGGCTGTGTGGAAAAAGGTGAGATGGTGAGCTCAACATGTGTGAATGCTAGGATGAAAACCAAAAGGGCTCTTCGGAAAAATGTGAGAAATTGAGAGAAAACAGAAACTAAGTTGAGGATCCTTTGACATTATCCTTGGTTGTAGGTAAGTTGAGAATTTCGAGTTATCCTTAGTTATAACCAAGTTGAGGATCTTTTGGATTATCCTTGGTGGTTTTTTTGACAACAACTCTTGGATTTTTTTGGCCAACTATTCGGTGGAGTAAGCTAGTTTAACACTTATCATTGTTATGCTTACCTTTTTCTTCACAATATTTTGGGTGGTTAGGTTACTTAGTATCTTTGGGGAGTGTGAGAGTTGTGAGATTCTTACTTCTTTGGGGAAACTAGGGTAGATTGGGAATAAGTTGAATGCCTTAGTTAACTTCTCTTTGCATGCTACATTTCGCTTAGATCTTTTCTCGTTTTTGTTCACTCGAGGATGGGTGAAGGTTTAACTGTGGGGGGATTGATGTGCACCATATAGCATGTGTTAGCTGATGCATTTGACACACTTATTATCATCTTTTGTTTGGTTGATTGCTAGTTTTGGTTAGGTTTGCACGACAAAGGGTTTAGACGACCATTATTGGTTTTCTTGTCTAAATCCTGAGTTTTGTAGAATTAATTGAAACTAATGGACAATTTTTATTCACGGGCACCTTCATCTTCCTTTTTTATCTCATTAGTAGGTTGCTCGTGAGTACTGTTTCATTATCTTTTATAGAAGTTCATCCGCAAGGGTGGTAGTAGATATTTGAAGGTCATTCATAAGGATGGTAAAATATTTAAGACCATGAACTCTAAAGCATGTTAGTAGATGGAATTGGGACCAAGAAAGGTGGATTCGAAGTTCAAAAAGGCAAAGTCCAAAATGGAGGAATTGTTGTCAGGGAGTTGTACAAAGTTATGGGAAAGATCCTAGAATAATCACCCCTTGAGAGTGGAACCATTGGATTTTTATTCTCGAGCGCTATAAAATTGACTACAAGAACTCTCAAATAGAAAAAACGGTTCATCCGTAGCGGAGCAAACAAGTCAGTTGACCGAAACAGCCACGGCCGATACGGACCGCACGAGGCCAGCACGAGGCCTAGGCCTAGCACGACCCGTTCCAAGCAACATAGCCCGTTCCAAGAGACACGACCCATGTCAGGAGTCTTTGACACGAGCCATACCATTCAACACGAGCCGTCTTGAGTTCCAACACGGAACCATTCCCGTTTTGGCCGGCCTTGCACTCCAATTCACCTTTTCACACCAAAACTTGGCTAAGTATGGGTGCGGAACGTTCCACTTTACACGGCCCGCACCGTTTCAAATAACTAATGCCAAGACCAACCCGAGGGGTGTGAAGAATGATGTGGCCCGTGCCAAGAAACTGAGCAAAATGAGGATCCGGTTGACGACTGCGCCAAACGACACGGGGTGTGCATCAAAAGATTTAAAAAATGAAGTACCAGCCACTGGCCCGCGCCAAGACACACGACCCGTGTCAGAACGATGCTAATCAATTGACACGGACTGCGCCGGCACGATGGGGTAAGGCCAGCGCCAAGACACAAGACCCGTGTCAGCATGAGGCTAACCCATGTCAGTACGGACCGTGCTAGAAGATAACCCATGTCAGCACGAGGCTAGTCGGCTAGCATGGCCAGTGCCATTTTGCATCCCTCGTGCTGTTTGCTATTACTAGGATTTTTTGGCCTATTTTGGGCCTTTTTAAAGGCCGAATTCCCTACTTCTATATATAGGAGCCTTTAGTCTTCTAGGGTTAAATAAGTAGGCATAATGTAACTTTTATTTCTCTCTCTAGGTAGAAGGAAGAGGAGAGTTCTCTCTCTCGAGTACTTCTTCTCTTTTCCTTCTCTTTTCTTCTTTTTCCTTTTTATTATTTTACTATATCCATGGCATTTAACTCAATATTTTCCATGGATCTATATTTTAGGGTGTAGGGATCTTACTTGGGGATAATATTTGTATTCATCTGTTAATGTTCATTTTGTGAGATTTCAATATATATCTATTTCTATGTATTTTGTGATTATTATGTTGGCTTGTTCTTATGATTCTTGTGAATAGCATGATTGTCACACTTTGTTTGCACACACCTAAGTCTACTTTCATGTTGTTGAACTATTGCTACTCCCGGGAAGGAAACCTAGATGCGCTTGGGGTGACGATAGTACGAACTGTGTGGATGTGTGAATGTAAGGTTACCGTTGTTAATCGTCATGATCAACCATGCTCTAGTTATCCGAACATGTGTTCCAAAGGGTTGCGGGTAGAGATAATTTAAGTAGCAAACTAGGATCATCGTGTTGATCATAGAGCCATCGATAAGACGCCTACTTCCTTTGCCCTTTTAGGCCGAGGGGAAGTGCGTTTGTGGTGTTCCGCCCGGGACTTAATCGCATGGGGGAGAATCAGACCTGAACAATGAGTCATTGTTGTTGCACTCTCCTAATTGCGGAGGTGTAGCTGATAAATGGCTTAATACGTGCACCTATATGTGATAGATAGGGGGAAGCTTTGACCATTGTTCGCACCACATGACACAAACACTAGAATGGGGTTTAGTTCTTGTATTTGATGAAATCGGTGATCGAATTAATATTAACCATGTTAGGCAAATATTCCCCGAGTGTTAGTTTAAATTTCTAATTCTTGTGATCACTTGCATGCTAGTAGTTGTTAGTACAAAATCCCCCCCCCCCCATGATTGTTTTCACAACACTTTTTATTCCTAACACGTGGTTGGATTGACGACTCAATCACGGTTGTGTTTAGTTAATTATTAGATTTCTATCATCTCTTTGGATGACCTCGATACTTGCCGCTATCTACCATTCTTAGTAATATAGTAGTTGGAACGGAAGCAACATATAAATATCCATCTTTGACTCATGTCCCCCTCTCGGCTTAGTAGATCTCCCGTGAAAAGGTTGTTTATTAGCAATGCTCGGGAGGGGCAGGTCATAAGACTTGGGGAGTATTTGTGTAAAAATCGTTGTTGCATTTCGATCGTCGATTCAATCATATACAAGATGTACAAGCCTATTCTAGTGTCTATGAAATGTGGTGTGGTCGATGGTCAACACTTTTCCATACCTATAGCGTGGGTGAGCATGTAATCTTCCATCGGCACTGCCTTCGAAATTAGGGGAGTGCAACAACGGCCTTGCCTGCTGTACATATCTGAATCTCCCCCGTACGATTACGTTCCGGGCAATACACCACAAATGTTTCTCCCTAGGCCTACAAAGTCAAAAAGGGTGAAACACCTTATCAATGGCTCTAGGGTTGCGTAACGCTAATCCTAGTTTGCTAGTAATGTTAACCCTAGTTTGCTACTATCGATATCTCTATCTGTAACCCTTTGGGCCAATTTTCTGGCTAAGACTAGTGTATGGTCGATCGTAACGTTGACTCGGTGAACCACATGTACACACCCATATGATCCCGGACTATTGTTGCCCCAAGGACATCTAGGTTTCCTTCCCTGAGGGATATCATAAGTACGCCAACATGAAAGTAGACTATGGTGTGTGCCAATCTTAGTGTGACAATCATGCAATTGATAAGAACATGAATATCAAGCCAACATAATAATCATAAACACATAGAATTAGGTAGATATAAGGAATCTCACAAAACAAAAACCAAATCAAGAATACAAATACAAACCTCAAGTTAATTAACTACTCCCTAAGCATTGAACCCAAATATTTCATTGGATTCAATGCCTTCGAGCAAAAAATAAACATAAAGAGAAGAAGAGAAAAGATTTTAGAGAGAAGGAAGAGCTCATTTCTCTCTCTACCCTACTCTTAAGAGTCTAAAATAAACATAAACTTAAACCCTGGTAATCATAGATTGATATATAGTAATAGGTAATTGGGCCTTGAAAAATACCAAAAATAGGCCAAAACACCATAGCAAACCCAAATGACACGGTTGTGTGACCAGGCACGGGTCGTGCCAGTCGGGTGGCCTGGTGTTGACATGGGCCACATGCCCTGGAACGGTCCGTGTAGCCTCGTGTTGACACAGGCTGGCCGATCTGGCATAGGCTGTGTAGCCCCGTGTTGACACGGACCGTGTCGGCATACACAGGTTGTTGCCCGATGCTCTATTTTGACGTTTGAATCGTGCACCCCATGGCGTTTGGTACGGGTTGTCGGCTGGAAGCATTTATTGATCAGTTGAATGGTGTGGGTCATGTCGTTGTTTGTATCTCGTGGGCTAGTCTTTGCATTTTTGGAGTTGAAACGACACGGGCCTTGTAAACGAGCACAGTTCTTGTCCATACTTAGCCTCACGAACAATTTTGGTGACACGGGCCAACTGGTGCCAAACGGTCCATACTAAGAGGGTGTGGCACCACCCGTGATAGAAAGCACAGTCCGTGCCGGGTGCCTCTGACACGAGTTGTACTATAGGGCAGCCTCGTGCCAGCTAGCTTGGCTGGTGCCGGTTGGTGCTGGTTTGTGCCGCCTTCTATTTTTGACATTGTTGAACTCCAATTCTGTCTTCTCTGGCTCAATTACATCTAATACCACACTTTTGGTCTGTGCCCTTCTATCTACTACCATCCTTGCAAATGGGCCTTCAAATATCTTCTACCATTCTTACGAATGATCTTCAAATATCTTCCACCACCCTCGTGGATGACCTTCTACGAAATAATGTTGAAGTCCTCACGAACAACCTACTAATAAGCTCACAAAAGAAGATCTAGGTGCTTGTGAGGACAAAGTGTCCATTAGATCCAATTAAGTCAACAAAACTTGGGATTCAGATAAGAAAACCAACGGTCATCTAAACCCTTTGTAATGTAAACCTAACTAAAACTAGAAATTAACCAAACAAAAACATGATAACAAATGTGTCAAATGCATTTAACACATGCAATAAGGTGCACATTAATTCCCCCACACTTAAACCTTTACTCGTCCTCGTGTAAAAAAAAGAGAAAAGATCTAAGAAGAATGTAGCATGCAAAGATAAGTTAACTAATATATTCAACTTATTCCTAAGCTACCCTAGTTCCCCCAAAGATTGTAAGAATCTCACAACTCTCACTCTCCCCGAATATCCTGAAGTAACCTATCCACCCAAAATCCATCCAAGAAAAAAGGCAAAGTAAAATGATAAGTGCTAAACAAGCTTACTCCGCCAAAGAAGCTTCCAAAGACAATACAAGAGAGGTTCCCAAAGATCGCCAAGGATAGTCCAAGAGATGTTCAAATTAGTTTCCGATTTCTCTCAATTTCTCTCATTTTTCCTAGGAGTCCTTTCGGGTTTTCATCCTAGCATTCACACATGTTGAGCTCACCTCTCACCTTTTTCCACACGGTCTCTCATATTTGCCTAGGTTTTCAACCTAGCCGGGCCTTGCCTCTCATTTTTACCTAGGTCTTTCGATTTATCCGGGCTTTTCTCTCATTTTTTCCTAAGTCGCCCTTTCGGGTTACTGACTTAGCCGGGTATATATATATATATATATATATATATATATTCTTCATTTTTTTTAAAAAAATCAAAATTTTTGTGTAGCACAAAATGCCTCAAAGATGGGCTTCATACTACATGAAGATAAGCAAAAGAAAAAAATTACACTACCAAAATTCTCCCAAAACATCCCTACAACAAAGAGATAACACCCTAAAGATCAAAGCACACCACATCCAAAGCATCCCCAAATAAAACGACATTAAGAATAAAAAGGAGTCTCAAGATAAAAACTCCTAAGTATTTCACTACTCCCTCCCTTACACTTGAACTTTTCATTGCCCCAATGCAATGAAACAATAGAAATCATAAGTGAGAAAGAGAAAAGTAGTGGAACTCATTCATGTGACCCCAAAGGGTCCTCCCTCAAGCGTCTTGTCTCGCGTATTCTCTTCTTTTCTTCATGTCTTATTTCCTGCCTCTCTATGGGAATAGCATCGTGAAAACCATCAAGCCTTAAGATATGGAATCTCTCGATCAATTGCTCGATAGCCTCCTCTTGGACATCCACCCTCTCATCCGCAAAAGCGAACTCCTCCTTCACTTCTTGCTTGATGGAGTCCAACCTAGATCCCCAGACTCGCATGGTGCCCTCCATAGAGTCTAACCTTGTCCTGAACTTCTCCAATTATAAACTCATCCCTTCTACCACGTGACCGACCTTTTTCACAATTCGGGTAGACTCGTAAATTGTTCCCCAAAAGTGCACAGTTGGTTAAGGAAGTCCACAGGTAGGTGAATGTGGCTAGGTGGTTCCCTTGATAGAGTCTCACTATCCTCCTCCTCAATGTCTATGTTTGGGTTTGATAAGAATTTGTAGAAGTCTTTTTCAAACCACTGATCGGGTGCTAGAAATAAGTTTTCCAATAGAGTGTCTTAGTTGATAGCGGTACACTCTGGTTGTGGAAGTATCATGAAGCTGCAAATTGTAGCACCATCGTACAACCAAATGAGCCGGTCTTCCAAGTTGATGGTAGCAATCATTGAAGCCTGTGCTAACTTGTCCATAGTGTACCTTGTCCCCGAACGACCTAAGTATGCGAACAGAGAAGAAATTGGATGCCCTAAGTGTTAGGAAAAGAGTCTGACCATGCCTCCCATTGGTATTTTCCCACCTTTCTTTTTTCCCCCGACCAAGCATTCTTCCACAAAGGCCCCACCATATCGGGGTAGAAATACTCCTCCGGAGTCATTGCCCAAAAGACTTGGACGTCCGCACTAGAGCACTGTAAGGTCTCTCCGTGGCAGAATACCCTCATGGACAAGTGTCACTAGACGTACCACAATGCCAGATGGAGTATTGTGGTACTTTTGCATAGATGCTTCCTCTCTGTGCCTGAAAGAATCCTTCAAAAATTTCTCAATAGAAATGGAAAGCCTTGTCGGTGTGATGATCGAGACTACATATGCCAAAAACATTGACTTGGTGAACTCTCCCCATCATGAATTCCTTCATCATAGAATCAAGCGCTTGGACTTACTCTTCTAGCTTGGTACATTAAGCTGGCTCATCCACTGTTTTCACTCGAGATCTAATACCAAACTGCCTTGTTCCATTGGCCATTTCTTCGAAGTGTATCGTTGCATCCTTCTGACACTTGTCGGTAATCGAAACATTGCATGCGGCGTACACCATTCTCACGTCATCGTCGTATAACCCTACGAAGAAATAATAAACCAAGTCACCCTCCTTGAACGGATGATATGGAAAACTCGCCAATGGCCTCTTGAATCTCTCTCAATAATCGTAAGGGGATTCATTAGTGAACTGGGATATATTGGAGAGTTGTTTTTTGAGACCTGCAGACTTGGAAGCCGTAAAGTACTTCTCGAGGAACCTCCGCTTCATATCCATCTAATAAGTGATGCAACCGGCCGGAAGATAGTATAGCCAATCCTTGGCCGCATCCCGCAACAAGAAAGGAAAGGATTTCAAGTTATAATCTTCCACTGAAACTCCCGGCGGCTTCATATTGGTGCAAACTAGATGAAACTCTAACAAATGCTTATTCGGATCTTCACCAGTCATCCCGTGGAATGTTGGCAAACAATGGATCTTACCGCTCTTGAGCTCACAAGTCACATTGGGTGGAAAGGGTGGGAAGACAATAGATAGGGGTTGATTTTCCAAGTTAAGAGCCATCAACTCCCTAAGTGTGCAATTGTCCTCCACAATTTCTATGGTTTCTTCAACTACAAAAGTTGGTTTTTGTGGAACCACCACTCTAGCTCTCTTCCTGTTTCTTCTACGACTACCTGCGTACTCCGTTTGATAGTGTAAAGTTCTTAAGTTTGTGGCACGGGTATGAAAAATAAACTAGGAGCCAAACAATATTCAACTAGAATAAACACTAGCACAAGGATTAGAAGTACACAGATCACTGTCACAAAGGCTCAATAGCAAAAACCAACAAAACCAAAAAAACTAACTACTCAACTAACAAACTATACAGGTTAACGACCAGACCTTTAGACTAACAACCCCGACAACGGCTCCAAAATTTTAACTCGCCCCCTCCCGGAGTCACTAATAAATAATCCTTTTTCTTGGGAGATCTACTCACTAACCCGAGAGGAGGTTGTCAAAGATAGAAATTTATGTTGTTTCTCCCGTTCCTACTACTATGCTATTTATGGGATAGATAGTGACAAGACTGGGGTCGTAATTTAAAATTTAACTACACACAGCCGCGATCGGGTCGTCCATCCGACCACGTGCTAGGAATAGCTAGTATTGCTAAAACAAGATTTGGGTTTTTTTACTAACTACTAACATGTGAAATCATAAGACAATAAACTATATAAACTAGAACTTGGGGAGTATTTTCATAACATGATCGGTGTTGCGTTTCGATCCTCTATTCCATCACATACAAGATGTACAAGTCTATTCTAGCGTTTATGACACGTGGTGTGATTAATGGATAACACTTCCCTATACATATCACGTAAGGTGCGCATGTAATCTTCTATCGGCACCACCTCCATAACTAGGGGAGTGCAACAACGGCCTACCTGCTGTGCATATCTGAACCTCCCCCTTACAATTTTGTCCATGGCACTACACCCTGAATGCTTCTCCCTAGGCCCATAAAGGCAAAGGGGGTGAAGCACCTTATCGATGGCTCTAGGGTTGCGTAACGCTAACCCTAGTTTGCTACTAATGCTATCTCTATTTGTAACTTTTCGAGCCAATTTTTTTTACTAAGACTAGTGTATGGTCAATAATAATGTTGACTCGGTGACCCACATGCACACACCCATACAGTCCCGGCCTATTGTTACCCCAAACACATCTAGGTTTCCTTCCCCGGGGGATATCAATAAGTGCGCCAATATGAAAGTAGACTTCGGTGCGTTCCAATCTTAGTGTGACAATTATGCAATCGATAAGAACATGAAGAACAAGCCAACATAATAATCACAAACACATAGAAATATGTAGATCTAAGGAATCTCACAAAACAAACACCAAATCATGATACAAATATAAACTCCAAGTTAATTAACTACTCCCAAAGTATTAAACCCAAATATTTCATTGGATTCAATGTCTTTGGGCAAAAGAAAAATAAAGAGTAGACGAGAAAATATTTTAGAGAGAAGGAAGAGCTCATTTATCTCTCTACCCTACTCTTAAGAGTCTAAAATGAGAATAACCTTAAACCCTAGTAGACATAGGTTGTTATATATAGTATTCGAGAATTAGGCCTTGAAAAGGCCCAAAATAGACCAAAAAACCTTAGCAGCCGCAAATGACAAGGGTTGTGCAATAAGGCATGGGTCGTGCCAACAGAGTGGCCTCGTGCAGACACGGGCCGCATGCTCTGGCAGAGGCCATGTAGCCTCATGTCGGCATAGGAAGTGTCAGTTGGCACGGGCCGTCAGCCGGTGTTTCATTTTTACTTCTAAATCGTGCGCCACATATCGTTTGGAGCAGGCTGTTGGCTGGAAGCATTTATTTATCAGTTGAACGATGCGAGGCATGTCGTTCTTCGAACCCCGTGGGCTAGTCTTTACATTTTTGGAGTTGAAACAGCACTGGTCGTGCAAACAGGCACGGCCCGTGTCCGTATTTAGCCTCACGAACGATTTTGGTGACACAGGCCTACTGGTACCAAATGGTATGTGCCAAGAGGGTGTGGCAGGACCCGTGCCAAGAAGGTGTGGCACGACCCATGCTAGAAGGCACAGTCTGTGCTGGGAGTCTCTGACATGGGCCGTGCTGGAGGGGCAGCCTCATGCCAGCTGGCTTAGCTCGTGACGGTTGGTGCTAGTCGGTCAGCTGGTTTGTGACGCCTTCCGTTTTTTACATTGTTGAACTCCGATTATGTCTTTCTGCAGATCAATTCCATCTACTATCATGCTTTTGTCCTGTGGCCTTCTATCTACTACCATCCTTGCTATTGGTCTTAAAATATATTCTATCATTCTTGCGAATGGCCTTCAAATATCTTCTACCACCCTTGCAGATGGTCTTCTACAAAATAATGCTAAAGTTCTCACGAACAACCTACTAATAAGCTCCCAAAAGAAGATCTAGGTGCTCATGAGGACAAAGTGTCTATTAGATCCAATTAAGTTTACAAAACGTGGGATTTAGATAAGAATACCAACGGTAACCTATGGCAGACCTAACAAAAACAAGAAATCAACCAAACAAAACATGATAATAAACGTGTCAAATGCATTGGTTAACGCATGCAATAAGGTGCACATCATGGCCACTCGATGCTTCTACGATACTTCTTTAATAATTGTATGTGCTTGAAAACAAGTTCAAAAAAGTATACTTTCATGGTGCTTAAAGTATAATTAGAAGGTTCTTTAACTATAACTTGTAAGTGCTTCAACTAAAACCTTTATAATTACTACAATAATAACTTAGAGTTTTGAGTACAACTTGTAGGTGCTTCATTGTAACACATATGTACTTCTTTTATAACTTATGTGCGCTACTAAAGCAACTTGGTGCTACTTAAATGTGTTTGAAATGTAACATGTAAATGCTTCTTTTATAACTTGTGTGTGCTACAAATATTACTTGATGCTTAGAGTATAACTAGTGAATGCTTCAACCATCGCGTGTAAGTGCATCAAATGTATCTTGTAGGTGCTTCTTAAAATTTGTGTGTGCTACGGAAACAATTTTGTGCTTGGAGAACAATTCATAGGTGATTCAACCACCTCTTATAAGTGTTTTAAATGTAATATGTAGGTGGTTCTTTTATAACTTGTGCAAGAAGTCGAGAACAATAATTGGTGCTTAGAGTACAACTCATAGGTGCTTCAATCAATGCTTCCAAGTGCTTAAATCAACACTTGTAAGTGCATCAAATGTTAGTTGTAGGCGCTTATTTTATAACTTGTGTGTTCTATGAAAACAACTTGGTGCTTAGAGTACAACTCGCAGATGTTTTAACCGTCGCTTGTAAGTGATTCAAATGTAACTAGTATGTGCTTTTTTTATGTGTTACAAAAATAACTTAGTGCTTAGAGTATAACTCGTAGGTGCTTCAATCTTTGCTTTTCAGTGCTTTCCATGTAACTAGTAAGTGTTTCTTTTATAACTAGTGTATTTCTTAGAGTATAACCCGTGGGTGTTTCATTTATCGTTTGTAAGTGTTTCAAATGTAATATGTAGACAATTATTTTATAATTCAAAAAGCATCATGCCATAACTATTATTGCGACCTGCTCTTTAAGCTCTTCAGATTATTGTAGACTTAGAGCTCCAAGAGTCATTGCTCATTTTGTGGGCAATAATTCAATGCTTTATTCTACGTTGTTCGAAAATTTTCGTGCAGAGTAGTAGAAGAACAGGAGCTATTATTGCAAAGGCAGCTATTCCGATGAGGACGACTCCGATGAAGGAATTGAGCCTTCATTTGTTGGTGGTGAACCAGACGAAGTTGGCAATGTGATGGTCCATACGAAACTGGGAGAATGCAGACATGATGTACGGATGAAATTCATGAAAGCGGTGAAATGACTGTATCCTGAATAGTCTTATGACCAGAGTATCAAGCTTATAACCCGGAAATGTGACCGGGATTTTAATCTCCTAGCCTTCTTATTTAACACATCAGCCATCAAATTTAAATGATTTAAAGGCTCATATTCGTTCTCACATAAAGAGGTGTTCTCACATAAAAGGGGT